>CAUYPK010091315.1:0-36349 GCA_963574355.1 Loris lydekkerianus
TGACATCTCAGCCATTTGTTTGTGAAAGGGATCTTGTGCTGTGTCTGCTTGGGGGAGTTGATCTACTCTGATTGTTCATGTTGCCAGAGTTTTCCCACTGATTCCTCCTCATGATTGTTTTTCACTGTTGGCTAGGTGGTCAGGTAAGGTGAAATTGGATTGGGGTTTCCTGGAGTAGTGGTTAACCAGCCCTTTGTTAAGGATCTGGGACTGATGACTGCAGCTTTTTCCCCTTTAGCTTTGCAAAGGACCTATATAGTATTACAGTCTAGGGCTGAGGAAACCTGCTTGGTGTAGTAGGGTAAGGTGGCTCAGTCTTGTATTCAGCTGGTTCTTGTCTAATCCTGGTGGATCAGTGACTCTGGTGAAGTCTTAGCTGAAGTCTTGGAATCGCAGCTTGCCTCAGCAGGGGTGACCTGTAGTTATCTCACTTCTTTCTCAGCTGGGCTCCCTGTCTTCAGCTTAATTGGGTACTTTCTGGATGTTATCCTTCTCTCTGGACAGGAGCTTCTGTCAGAGGCTGCTTCCAGTTGGCCATCTTGCCCCCGTCCCCCCTTCTTTTTTTCTATTTTCTGAGCAATTTTTTTAACTTTACCTCCTGTATTTTTTGGGGTTTTTAATCTGTTATGCAATTTTTAATTTTTAAGAGAAAAATTTCCCTGTGAATGTTTCTTTTAATAGTTACTTATTGTTATTTAATGAATGTAAGACTTTTATTTCTATATGTGTATTAATTAAAGCTGCTTTATTTGGAAGTTTTCTTTTTCCTTTTCCTCCTGCATAAAAAGTTTCTTGCAGTATTTTCATCTACCTATTCTTTCATTATTTTCATTCTTATTTCTCATGTAAGATTATTTTCTTATATGTCCAAATATTTCTAATTATCTGCAACTATTTCAAAGTGGGCCCCTAAAAGGGTTCTGGAATGCTCTGAGCATGTAAATGGGGCTTCTTAACTGTGGATGCCTCTCTAAGGTTATCTGGCTGGGTCACTGGAATGGGAAACATTGTGTATGAGAATTTTTTATTCTTCACTTGAGCTGGTTTATTGCCCAGAGTGATAGATTATAACTTCTCTTGTCCTACTTGGAGACTGTAGGACTGAGTGCCAGCATTTAAAGAAGTAAAAGGTCTTCACAAAGTATAGGGGGGAAAAGCAATTTGCTGTTTTGCTTGTGTCACTTCTATTTTTCTGTTATCCATTAACAGCATTATACTTTTCCTAGCCATTCAGGCTCAAACCTTAGAAATCTCAAAATGTTAGTCCTCTTTTGTTTATAAATCCAAATCAATAGCCACATCTTCTCTTCTTACTATATTGCAAGATATTTGATTTCAGGACCAAAGAATCAGAGCAACATGGTGGAATGGGTAAGAGGATGAAATGCAGCTCAGAACTTGAATCTTGGTTTTGTCATTTGCCAGCTGTGTAGCAATTCCATTTAGATGTCTCAGGTTTCAGTCCTTCTCAAGGTTTCCTCAAAACCCCAAATTAATATTACATAGTATTTATCTGCATAGAAGCTTTTTCTCTGTATATTTACAGTATTTTTATATCAGTTTTCTATGATTACATTTTAAAATCTAGTCAATTATATAAGTAAAACATTATTTAGAAATTCCTCTTCCATTCTGATGAGTCACAACCATTTTTTTCCTTAGTATTTGTGCTTAAATTTGGAATTTTAGCATTTTTAAAATGTTTTTAAATTTGGAATTTAGAGTTTTTCTTTCTCCATGAACTACTCTTTCTTTGCTCCTCTATATCCTAATCACTGATGAATATTTCTCTGCATTTCCAAGGTTTTTATGAACTACTCATCTTTCCGTTCACTAAGAGAATGTTTTTCTTTGGATGGTATTTATCTCCTAGAACTTTTATTAGTGACTTACATAATGGAGCTTTTTACATGGTCAATACTTATTCATTTTATTCTTCCTTAACAACTCTGAAAACATTTCTGATGAATGGATGTGTAGGAAGTGGTGTCTAGTACACAGATAAATTTTAGCTGTTTCATTCATCAACAGTTTAAAGTAACAGTAATTAGAGTGAAATTGCAGGCTATGGGAAAGCGTTAGGTGTAGCCTGCCATTAATGAAGGCGGTATGATGTAGTGTCAAGTGTGAAGGAAGATGTGTAGAAAGAATGTTTTGTTTCTGAGAAAGACTCAAGAATTAGTTACCATGCTCTGTTTCTATTGTAAATAGCCCATATTGAAAGAAGATAGCATAATGTAAAAGCATTTAAGAGCAGACAGCTTAAGAATGAATTGAGGCTGAGGGATTGCTTCCACAATAGCACAAGTAAAAAGACTCTTTTCATTTGAGTCAATGGGAGTTTGAAATATGTTAACACAGAAATCTTCCTTTCTAATGGTGAGCTGGACACTATAATATTATTTGTTTCTTGATGTTGTACAGCACTGTGGGAGTTGGTGGTTTTAAAAGCCTTTCTCCAAAGATGGCTAAGATGATCTGGGTTTGTCTGTGGTCAGGGAAAGTTTTCTGAGGTTAGATTGCTATTTAGAAATATGCTTTCAGCTTTATTTAAATAAAATCTTCCACACATTTTGTAAATAAGCTTTTGGAATTATACCTTAAGTTCCTTGAAATTCATTTGCTAATTGACACTCTCTATGGAAACCTAAGTCTTGAGTTCTTTTTTGCTTATGGTTAGATGTGAACAGCTATGCTCTACAGTGCAGATAATCTGGTGGCTCTTACCTGTGATTTAAAAATATTTTACTTCTGTACAGTTAGGGCAGCAATCACAGATTTGAAAGACCTTCATTTTCTGTTACCATTCCTTGTTTGCCTAACAAAGTAGTACATTTCCTAGCTCTAACAATTTTCCCACAAATCAAATGTGGTTTACATTAAAAATCATAAAGACATAAAGTGACAGAGGCTATCAGTTTGTAAGCCAGAACACATTGGAGTGATTTAGCATAAATGAACGCATGAAACTGTGTGAACAATTGTCTGGTAAAAGTGCACTGTGCTCAAATCTGTATTGCAGGTTTCTCACCCATGTTACTTGGAGTTGAATCTCTCCCTCAGTCCATACTTTCCTCACTGCCATGTGCTCATGGGATTTATGGTTTGTACCCTGCTGCTGGAGACAACCAATTACCCACCAGGAAGAACCTCAGAACAGACAATGTGGTAGAGACAATAGCTTGTTTCTTTTTAGCTTCTTGGAGGCTTATAAAAATTACATATTCTTGTTTTGTTTTGGTCCATTCTCTCACATATTTTTATATATGTATATACATGCACACATGTGCAAATGTGTATTTGCTGAAATAGATGTCTTTTTCCATATATATTTAGTTATTTCTAAATTTCAATGTTGATATTGATGTCTCTCTACATCTTTTACAAGAAAATCTCTTTTTCTTGCATTTCACTTTATTGGCCTCAGAGATACGGCATTTTTTTTTAAATTAAAAGTTTGTGGAGATCTTGCATCAAGTGAGTCTGTTGGTGTCACTTTTCCAGTAGCATGTGCTTGTTTCATGTCTCTGTGTTAAATGTTATTAATTCTCTTGACATTTCAAACTTTTTCATTATTAGAATACCGGTTATGGTGATCTGTGATCAGTGATCTTTAATGTTACCATTGTAATTTGTGGGGGAGGCACCACAAACCACACTCATATAAGATGGCCAATTTAATCAATAAGTATTGTATGTGTTCTGACTACACCATCATCTCGTTGTTCCCTTATCCCTCTCACTTTCCTCAGGCCTCCCTTTTATCTGAGAGAGAGCAAGATTGAAATTATACCAGTTAATAACCCTATCATTGTCTCTAAGTGTTCAAGTAAAAGGTCACATGTCTCTCATTTTAAATCAAAAGCTAGAAATGATTAAGGTTAGCATGAAAGGCATGTCCAAAGCATAGATAAACTAAAATCTAGGGCTCTTGCATTAGAGTTAGTTAAGTTGTAAATGTAGAGGTACAGTTCTTAAAGGAAATTAAAAGTGCTACTCCAATGAACAGACAAATGATATAAATCAAATATCCATGTTACTGACATGAAAAGTGGTTTGCATGGAAGATCAAACTAACCATAACATTCTCTTAAGTCAACACCTAATCCTGACAAGGACCTGGGCTCTCTTCAATTCTATAAAGGTTGAGAGAGATGAAAAAGATCCACAAGAAAAGTGTGAAGCTAGAAGAAGTTGGTTCATGAAATTTAAGAAAGAGAGTTATCTTCATAACATCAATGTGCAAGGTGAAGTAGCAAGGTAAAATAGCAAGCTGCAACAAGTTATCTAGAAGATCTAGCTATGATAACTGATGAAGGTAGCTACACTAAAGAACAGATTTTCAAGGTAGACAGGATAGCCTTCTTTTGGTCAAAGATGTCGTCTGTGACTTTCATAGCTAGAGAAGAAAAGTCAATTTCTGGCTACAAAGCTTCAAATGATAAGATGACTCCCTAGTTAGGACAGTAGCTGTGGACTTTATGTTGAAGGCAATGATCATTTACTATTTTAAAAATCCTAGGGTTCTTAAGATTTATGCTAAATCTGCTTTTTCTATGCTCTATAAATGGAACCACAAAGACTGGATGACAGCTTTACATCATGATTTACTAAATATTTTAAGTCTACTGTTGAGACCTACAGCTCAGAAAAAGATTCTTTTCAAAATATTACTGCTCATAAACAATGAAACTGGTCACCAGACAGTACTGACAGAGATATACAAGGAAATGAATGTTGCTTTTCATGCTTGATGTTTTCAACATCCATTCTGCAGTGCATGGATCAAGGAATAATCTCAACTCTCAAATCTTATTATTTAATAAATACATTTCATAAGATTATAACTGTCATAGATAGTATTGTTAGGCCTGGACACAGTATATTGGAAATGATTCATCATTTTAGTTGCCATTAAAGACATTTGTGATTTATGGGAGATGAACAAAATATCAGCATTAACAGGAATTTGGAAGAAGTTAATTCCAACTTTCATGAATGACTTGAAGGGGTTCAAGATTTGAAAGGAGAAAGTAATTGCAGATGTGGGGGAAACAGCATGTGAACTAGAATTCAAGCCTAAAGAAATGGCTGAATTGCTGCAATCTCATGATCAAACTTGAATGGTTGAGAAGTGGCTTCTGATAGATGAGCAAAGAAAGTGGTTACTTGGGATGGAATATACTCCTGTTGAAGATGCTATGAACATTTGAAAAGACAACACAGGATTGAGAATATTCCACAAAATCTTAATTAATAAAGTGGTGGCAAGGTTTGAGTGGGTTGACTCCAGTTTTGAAAGAAGTTCTACTGTGAGTAAAATCAAACAGCACTGCATGCTACAGAGAAATCTTTCATGAAAGGAAGAGTCAGTTCATATGATAAACTTCATTGTCTTATTTTAAGAAATTGCTATAGCTACCCCATCTTTCAGCAACCACCACCTTGATCAACCAGCAGCTATTGATACTGAGGCAAGACTATCCATCAGCAGAAAGACTATGACTCACTGAAGGCTCAGATGGTTGTTAGCATTTTTTACCAATAAAATATTTTTAAATTAAGGTCTGTACATTTTTTTAGGCCAAATGATATTACATACTAAATGAATTATAGTATAATGAACTTTTACATACACTGGGAAGCCAAAACAATGTGTTTGACTCACTTTATTGTGGTATTTACTTTACTGTTATAGTCTGAAACTGAACCTGTAATACACATATCTCCAAGGTATGAATTAGGTACACCTTGTTTTATTGCTTCTCATTTTATTGCAAATATTTCATTTTTTATGAATTGAAGGTTGTAGGAACCCTGGGTCAATTAAGTCTATTGGTGCCATTTTTCAACAGTATGTTCTCATTTTGTGTCTCCATGTTAGCAATTTTTAATAGTAAAGAATTTTTATTTATTTTATTTTTTTCTATTTTTTAAATTAAATCATAGCTGTGTACATTAATGCAATCATGGGGTACAATGTGATGGTTTTATAAACAATTTGAAATATTTTCATCAAACAGGTTAAAATAGCATTCATGGCATTTTCTTAATTATTGTGTTAAGACATTTGTATTCTACATTTAGTAAATTTCACATGTACCCTTGTAAGATGGACCCTAGGTATAGTCCCACCAATCACCCTCTCTCTACCCATCCATTCCTCTCCCCTTCCCTCCCTATCCCCTTTCCCCATGTTCTTGGGCTATAATTGGTTTCATAGTAGGGCTGAGTACATTGGATACTTTTTCTTCCATTCTTGAGATACTTTGCTAAGAAGAACATTTTCCAGCTCCATCCATGTGAAAAGACAGGTGCATGGCCTACAGACATATGAAAAAATGCTCATCATCCTCAATCATCAGAGAAATGCAAATCGAAACTACTTTGAGATATTATCTAACTCCAGAGTAAGATTAGTCCACATCACAAAATCCCAAAACCAGAGATACTGGCGTGGATGCGGAGAAAAGGGAACACTTCTACACTGCTGGTGGGAATGCCTACTAATAATGTTCCTTTTGGAGAGATGTTTGGAGAAAACTTAGAGATCTAAAAATAGACCTGTCATTTGACCCTACAATTCCTTTACTAGGTATATATCCAGAATACCAAAAATCACATTATAATAAGGATATATGTACCAGAATGTTTATTGAATCCCAATTCATAATTGCTAAAACATGGAAGAAGCCCAAGCGCCCATCGACCCACAAATGGATTAATAAATTGTGGTAGATGTACACCATGGACTATTATGCAGCCTTAAGAAAGATGGAGACTTTACCTCTTTCATGTTTATATGGATGGAGCTGGAACATATTCTTCTTATCAAAGTAAAGCATTTGTAAATTAAGTTATGTGCATGATATTTTTAGATGTAATGCTATTAGACACAATAAACTACAGTGCAATATATATACCTTTCATATGTACTGAGAAACTAAAAAATTAGTGCAACTTGCTTTATTGAAATATTCACATTATTGGGATAATATGGAACTAAAGTCACAATATTTCTAAAGTATGCCTGTAAAGAGGTGATTGGATGTTATTTCTGACATTACGTTACAAAACGGATGCAGGCTTTCTTCTTGGGTCTCGCTTTTGCTCACTTTGCATTGATTGCTCTGTGCTAATTCAGCTGCAATGTCATGAGGTATTTCTGTGGACAGGCCCTGGTGATAAAGGAATGAAGCCTTCCAAAAACCATGTGAGTGAGCTTGGAAGTGCATCTCCCTTCCCTAAGAGAGACTAACGAGTCTATGGTAGATGACAGCTTTATTGTAATTTTATTAGCAATCCAGAGCAAGAGGGACCTAATTAAATCAATCATAATGCCCAATCTACAGAAGTTTTGGGACGACAATATTTGTATTTTAATCTTCTAAATTCTAAGTGCAAAATTTCATTGTTATGCAGTAATAGACAACTACATCATATAAGGTTTTTAGATTTTTCTTATCACTTTATGACTGCTATTTAATGGTTATTTAACTACTACCTTTCAAATTCATTGCAGATATTTTCTAACTCTAGCATGTTAATAATGACTTTACAGTAAAAAAACTTTTGTCATATAATTTAAAATAAGTCTGCAAAAATATTTTATTTATTTTTTCTGTTTTAAACCCTTTGGCATAAAGCTGAGTAAAATTTATGATTTTCTATTTTTTTTCTATGACTTTTGTTATAAACTTTGCTCACCAATTCACATAGAATGATGTGCCGGTTATAGGGTGTATAACCTGCATTCTATACAGGTTATACCTTCAGAAGAAGTCCTCTAAGTTTGTTAGCTTTTCATTATAATATTTATGTCTTTGCATTTTTGCTCTGCGCAGATTTTTTTTCTACTTAATCTTGCAAGACATTTATTCAAATGTCATCAGTAATATACTTGCCTTCAATTTATATGTCAAAATTTAAAATTCAATAACCATTTTTTTCCAGTTGAGTTTTTCTCCTATGTTGTAATTAAATAATTTATATTCATTTAGAGTTTGTTTTGTGGGTAACATCATCTGTCTCCATACGTGGTTGTATTTGACAAGGAGCTGTCTGAGCTAGGTTGTTCTGCTTGCTTTCTCCTAGTTGCTGGTTTCTGAGAGGCATTTTCTTTCTTTTTATTATTTATTTAGTCATTTTATGGTTCTCCTCAGTCTTTGGTGCCAGGTCAAATCATGTAAGTTTTCATGATCCACAAATGCAAGTTTGTGGTATTCTGCTGGTGAATGCTAGTCTTCTTTATAGCAGCAAACCGTTTCTAGTTTTCTCTATAGGAAAAGTTTGAATTCCTAATCTCATTGGTAGAGAAAACTCAGATTTAGCAATTCTTGGCCATCTTTGTGGATAACCAACCAGCTTTCCATAACTACTTTTTCTCCCTGGGGTCTACCAGATCCTTTATACTTCACATCCTGATGGGCCCAGCACCTACTTATCTCTGAAGAGTTTCTGGATAAATTTGGTTAGAATTGGGTAAAGATGCAGGCACTATCAGCATTTCCTCTCTTCATCCCAAGCCTGACTCATATGATATGATTTTCATGTAATTTTGGTTATATAGTCAATATTACCAAGATGTTCAAGGTTCTCAAACAGAGATTATTTAAAATAGGCAGAACTAATCAAGACATGTCATTTACCAATCCTGAACCTGGAAAACTAAAAATGCCAAGTAGACAGTCTATTGAAATGCAGAAGGGAGTTCAGACATTTAGGAATTAGAACTGAAAAATATAGGCTTCTTTTAAAAATACATATTAAGATAGATGAATAGCCTATAGGAAAACTTTCAAAATTGTTTTTTTTAATTAGTTTTAGATTGCTGATTTGCATATTAAAGATAAGAAACAATAAAAAAAGGTAAGCTATCTATTCTAAGATATTTAAGGAAAATCAAATGATCTAAAAATCAATAAATCTATTAAAATGACAATGAACAATAAAGAAAAATTTAAAATTTAATTAAAGGTGACCATAACTGAAAATAATTTATACTTATTCAATTGACTATTCACCGAGATGAATTTTTCCATCAATAACTTAATCACAACCTCTTTATATATATGATTTAGATTAATCTACTTTCAGGATTGTGGTGATAATTATAAAATGACTTAATGAACTAAAGATGTTCAAAATTGTATGTATACAAGTTGAACGGTTATCAATGCGATGCCAGTGTGCAAAGATTACAATTGTTAAATGTAATATGTTATGGTGTATTTCCCATTGATAAAAAATTTTTAAATAATTAGGAAAATAAGAGAATCAAATAAAACCCAGATTGTCCAACTGAATCTGCTCTTTAGGGTGGGTTTATCAACTCAACAGGTAATCCTCCAGACTAGAAAATTATGTGGGGCTGGGTGATGCCTCTGCCTGTGAAATAAATTGGGACATGAGACTCAACAAATAAAACAAAGACAAAACAGAGACGCTGCTACTATAAACAACCTTCCTTTTGGAGAAATACACAAATATAAAAATACACATTGTGAGATTATTTAGTTTGGCATTTTAGAAGCCACTCTCAGGAAAGTGGTACTAATGTATTTTAAGTAAAAAATATAGGTCTCATGAATTCTGCTACATTATAGAGGTGCCCATAGTTTTATTTTCTTAATGTATTGACATTTTAATAAATATTTAAAGTCTTTCTTTGTTTCTTATAACACTTTTTAACTTTAAGTCTAATAATTCTGATATTACCACAGCCACCACAGCCTTCTTTTCATTACCTTTTATGCAGATATGTCTTTTCAATCTGTCATTGCATCAGTAATATACTTGCCTATTTGTGTCCTTGGATGTAAAGTGAGTCTCTTATAAACAGTGAGGATAATGACTTCTAAAAAATCCATTATACCAATCTCTGCCTTTTAATTGGTGAGTTTGATTTGGTTTCATTTAAAGTAATCAATTATAAGGAAGGATATTCTTTTGCCCTATTGTAAGTTGTTTTCTCCATGTCTTACATGCTTTTTGTTTTTCCATTCTCCCATTTATTTTTCTTTGCTTTTTAGATGATTTTTTTCTATTGTACTGTCTTGATTACTTTCTCACTGTCTTTTCCATATTTCTTTTTCACTTTGTTCTTATTGGTTAACATTGGGATTATAATTAACTTTCAAAATGTATACCAATCTGTTTGAATTGATAATAACTTGTGTTGAATAATATAAAAATCTCTTTCTACACAGTCCTATTCTCCACCCTTTTAAATTGTCACAAATTATAGCTTTATAAATTGTGTTCCTTAACATGATTTATAACTTTTTTGTATATTTTTCATTTAAATTATATCTGAAAAAGGAGGCATTACAAATAAAAAATAATACTAGCTTTTATATTTACCTAAGTAGTGACATTTATTGGTGTTTTTATCTGTTTGTAAGGCTTTGAATTTTGTCTAGTATCATCTTTTAATTTCAGCAAGGAGGACTCCCTTTAGCATTTCTTCCAGTGAATATCTACTATGGACATTTTTTTTTCAGCTTCTATTTATCTGAGAATGTCTTAATTTCTCCTGCATTTTTGAAGGATTGTTTTGCTAGACACAGAATTACTGGTTGATAGATTTTTTTTTTTTTTCATTCAGCTGTTCAAATATGTCATTCCTCTCCCTTTTGGCCTTCATGGTTTTTATTGAGAAATTAGCTATTAATTTTATTTGATTTAATGTACACAATACATTGTACCTCTCTTGCTGTTTTGAAGAATCTGTCTGCCTTAAAATAGTTTGATTATAATATGTCTCACTGTGTAGATCTCTTAGAGTTTCTCTCACTTGGACTTGATGTGACTGCTGGATATGTAGATTCATGTTTTCCAATGAACTTGGAATGTAGTCAACTATTCTTTCTTTCTTGTTTTAAATTTCAAAATATTAAGGGGGTATAATGTTTTGCTACATGGACACATTGTATAATACTGAAGTCAGGACCTTTACAGTCTGTCAACAGAACAGGGTTTATTGTACCAGTTAGATAAATTTTTATCCTTCAGCCCTCTTCTACCCTCCCTCCTTCTAGGTTTCCAATGTTCTTTACATCTATTTTTGCACATATGCAGCCATTGCTTAGTTCTCACTTATTACTGAGAGCATGTAGCATTTGCTTTTCCATCCCTGAGATAGTTTCATCCAAGTTGTTGCAAAGGACATTATTTAATTCCTTTTATGAATGAATAGTACTCCATGGTGTGTATATATATGTGTGTGTGTGTATGTATATGTATCACATTTTCTTTATCCACTCATGAAATGATGAGCATTTAGGTTGATTCCACATCTTTGCAACTATAAATTTTGCTGTGATAAACATTAGAGTGAAGGTATCTTTTTGATAAAATTACTTATTTTCTTTGGTTACATATGCAGTAGTGGGATTGCTGGATTGAATGGTAGGTCTATTTTTATTTCTTTGAGAAATCTCCATACTGTTTTCCCTAGAGGTTTTACTAATTTGCAGACCCACTCACCATATATATGTATTGCTTTTTCTCTGCATCCATACCATGTTCTACAAATATCTGTTAGATCCATTTATTCTAGGGTAAGTCCAGTGTTTCTTTGTTGATTTTCTGCTTCAATGATCTGTCCAGTTCTGTAAATGGGATACTGAATTTCCTGGAGATTATGATCTTATTGTTTATTTCTGTGGTTAGATCTAGAAGAATTTGTTTTAAGAATCTAGGAATTTTTGCTTAGTCTCTTAGATATTTAGGATTGTTATATCTTCTTGCTGAATTTCTACCTTTATCATTATACTGTGATAATTTTGTCTTTTTAAAAAAAACATTGTTTATTTAAAGTTTGTTTTATCTGATAGGGGAATGGATATACCTGCTTGCTTTTGGTTTCCATTTGCATGGAATATTTCTTACCATCCCTTTACATTTAGTCTGTTATTTCTCTCTTCTTCTTATAAGGCTTCCATATTGGGTGTGTTGAAATGCTTTATGGTATCCCATTGGTATTTAGAATGTGATGATTTTTCTTCATTCTTTTTCCTCTATGCTCCTAAGACTACATAATTTTAATTGACATATCTTTTTTTAGTAATTATTTTTTATGCTTAAATCTGTGTTCAATCAATCTAGTACATTTTTTATTTTAGCTATTATAATTTCAGCTCTAGGGTTTCTATTTGGATTCTTTTCATACCTCTATTGTTTCACGGATATGCTTTATTTGTCAAAACATTATTCTCTTGTTCCTTTGTCTATGGGTTTCTTTAAATTATTGAGCATATTTAATATAGTTGGTTTAAAGTATGGTTTTCTAGAATTTCTAGTATCTTGGGCTTAGTTTTTCCTATAAATAATCCACATTTTTCTATTTCTTTGAATGTCTTATATATATATATTATTAAATCATAGCTGTGTACATTAATGTGATCATGAGGCACCCCACCAATCTCCCTCCCTCTGCCTACCTCCCCCCCCTCCTTTTCCCTCTTCCCCCTATTCTTAGGTTGTAACTGGGTTATAGCTTTCATGTGAAAGCCATAAATTAGTTTCATAGTAGGGCTGAGTACATTGGATACTTTTTCTTCCATTCTTGAGATACCTCACTAAGAAGAATATGTTCCAGCTCCATCCGTGTAAACATGAAAGAGGTAAAGTCTCCATCTTTCTTTACTGCTGCATAATATTTCATGGTGTACATATACCACAATTTATTAATTCATTGGTGGATCAATCGATCAAATGTCTTATATGTTTGATTGAAACTTGATATTTTGATTATTATAATGTGGTAATTCTAGAAATCATATATGTTCCCTTCAGTAGACTTTGCAATTGTAACATTTTGTGTCTGCAGTTGTTTTTGACTTTCCAAAACTTCTCATACAGGACCATATTTCCCCTCAACCAGGGTCAATGAAGTTCTGTTCCATTCCCCCAACAGTTAGCCAGTGATCTGACAGAGATGTTCTTAAATTTCAAAATTAATCAGACTTTTTATTTGTTCAATATGCCCTGGTTTTATAAATTTTTTGAATTAGTTTCCAGAATTCCAAAAGAGTTGATTTTGACAGCTTTGCCAGAGATGCTTCAGCAGAAGACTATATGGAGCTATGGAGCTCCCTACTCTGCCATTTTTGGTGATGCTACTACTTGCCCAGAGTGAGTTATTTTTATTCACTTAGGGGAAATTAATTAGGTGCTGGAATTTTTTTCCTCTATATGTTTTGTTTCTTACTATATAAGTATTAAGAATCTCTCTCTCTATGATTTCCACAAATATAAGCACAAAATCAACACATAGATGTGAAATAAATACTTTGAGTCTATAAAGTTATTGTTTCTTCTAAGGATTTAATATTTAATTCTGTTAGAAACAACTTGAAGAAAAGCAAAATCTTAAAATTAATCATAAAAATGTCCTGTATTACACTAAAACAAAATTTGGCATTATCATCACAGGAATATACCTTTGGGTAAATTTTTTTTTTCCTTACCACTTGAGGAAGTTTATAGTCATAAAAGTTTTAGGTAAGTTTTATTAAACTCTTCATTCATCTATCAAATTAGTTTATTCATAATAATTGATTCTTAATATAAATTATTTTATTTATTGCTGCTGATTCAATAGCCATAATGATTATAGAATTAAAAACTTAACTCCCCTTTCTTATGTTCTAGTTGAATAACTCTGTTCATGAAAGTAAAGAAATAGATTACCATTATTGCCAAAATTAAAGAAAGGGTTTTGTAAAATATCTTACAGAAGTTATGGCACCAGATTATTTTAAAATATTTTAAAGTAAAATAATAAACATCATTTTCACATTTTTTAAGCTTTCTTAAGGTATTTTAGATAATTAAATTATGTGTATATATAATTTATACACATTTAATAAATATATATTTATTTACATTTAATAAAGATATATTTAATACCTTAAATATATAAATTTACATGTGAAGTCTAAAAATAAATATAATTAAGTCTAAAAATTATATATATATTTAAGGTATTCAACATGATTTTATACATATATGTATACTGTGAAGTGATTATTCCACAAGCTAACTAATATTATTATTATTCTGGTGTGTACTGATAATACTTAACCTCAACTTGCTTAGCAAATTTCGAGTATATAATATAGTATTATTAACTATAGTCACCATGCTATACATTAGGTCTCCATAATTTATTCATTCCATGTAACTGAACCTTTAGGCTCTTTGACAAAAATCACCCTATTTCCACCCCTAACTTCAGCCCCTGGCAACCACTATCCTATACTCTGTTTTTATGAGCTCAACTGTTTTTAAACTTCACATGTAAATGTGATTATACAATATTTATTTCTCTATGTTTGGGATATTTTGCATAGCTTAATGTCTTCCAGCTTCATCCAACTTGTCACAAGTGGCAGATGTCAGGAGTTCCTTCTTTTAAAGGCTAAATAGTATTCTCTCCCATATGCATATACAACAAATAATATATCTTATTTCAGCTTTATATGAGGGTACAAATATTTAGGTTACATTGTTTTCATTTCCTAGGTAAAATTCAAGTTGCAGTTGACCCCTTCACCCAGGGGTATGCTTTTTTTTTTGAGACATTGTCATTTTGTCGCCCTTGGTAGAGGGCTGTGGAGTCACAGCTCACAGCAATCTCAAACTCTTGGGCTCAAGTGATTCTCTTGCCTCAGCCTCCCCAGAAGCTGGGACTACAGGCACCTATCACAATGCCTGGCTATTTTTAGAGATAAGGTCTTGCTCTGGCTCAGGCTGGTCTCGAACCTGTGAGCTCAGTAAATCCACCTCGCCTCCCAGAGTGGTAAGATTGCAGATGTTGAACACTCTCATATTGTGTGCATTAGGTGAGATGCCACCAATTTCCCTCCCGCCTCCCTCATCCCTTCTCCCTTGCTAG
This sequence comes from Loris lydekkerianus, assembly GCA_963574355.1. Taxonomy (NCBI): domain Eukaryota; kingdom Metazoa; phylum Chordata; class Mammalia; order Primates; family Lorisidae; genus Loris; species Loris lydekkerianus. Next base: position 14,903 of record CAUYPK010091315.1, read on the forward strand.
ATTATACTTGTGATTTTGTTTCATCTGGGCTTTTAGTTGTTTGTATATTGGTTTCATATTAGTATTCAGTATATTGTTTACTTTTTTCCCCATACTTTACTAAGAAGCATATATTTCAATTCCATACAGGTAAACACAAAAAATGCCAAGTCTTCACCTTTTCTTATGTCTGAATAGCACTCCATGGTTCGCTACAGTCTGTTATTCCATTCCTGGGTTGATGGGTACTTGGGTTGACTTCACATTTTGATAATTGTGAATTGAACTGAAATAAATGTTCTAATGTAAATATCCTTGTGGTAAAATGATTTCTTTTTTGTTTTCTTCTGGGTAGTTACCTAGTAATGGATTGTGGGATCAAATGAAAGGTCTACTTTTAGTTCTTTGAGAATTTGCCATACTTCTTTCCATGGAGAAAAAACAATTTTTTTCATATCTTGGCAATAATGTTGCAATGACCATGGGGGTATAGATATCCCTTGACAAAAAGTATATAATATTTATAAAAAGAGAGCTTAAATCTGTATAAGAAAATAAGTAAATCTTTTCATTTATTCTCTACCATAAAAATGTCTTGGGGGAATTAATTTAATTTCAAGTAGTTTAATTTATTTTATTGTTATATACTTTAATGATGTTGTATTTAAATACGGGAATATGATAATGGTGAATAAATAGGCATGACATATTTTACGGGTGCTTCTGAATAGTGTGTCCTTAATGTGGCTACTCTTAACAGTTAAAGGAACTTTGACAGTTAAGTAATCCCTTCACCACTTAAGTACAACAGGGTTTTATTATTAAGTACACTGCCTGGAAATGGTGTGCTTTTTTCATTCACACTATAAACAGTTATGTTAGATTGGTAATCCTGCTTGTCAGATTTGTTCACTGTTTGATATTAATCAGTAGGTTTATAAAAGGTACAGCACTGGACAGAAATGAACATAAAATGCATTATAAATAATGTGTCCATAAATCACAGAGACTTACACATCTCTAATTGTTAGGTGTACAGTGTATTTTGACATTTTGTGGGTGTTTTGATAGTTTGCTAAAACCTAAAATTTTAATAGTAGAAGTGATTGCCCATTTTATTATGTAACTATAGAATTGGCTCTCCCAGTATAAGTTTGTTAAAAGTTCATGGGGCTTTCTTTTTTCCCATTTAATATTTAACCTCTGTTTTTTTAAAGAGCAGTTTTAGGCTCACAGCAATCATCGCTTCTCAGTTATCAATATCCCCAACCAGAGTGAAGCATTTGTGAATTTCTGAATCTACATATACACACATCGTTATCACCCAAAGTCCATAATTTATAGTTGACTTTCCTCTTGGTGTGGTACATTCTTTGGGTTTAGACAAAGAATGGTGTAATTACTTGTATCCACCATTATAGTATCACAAAGGGTATTTTCACTGTCCTAAAAATCCTCCATGCTCTGCCTATCCACCCCGGTCTTCTTTTTAACCCTTGACAACCACTGATCTTTCTATTGTCTTCACACTTTTGCATTTTCTAGAATGTTATATATTTAGAAGCATACAATATGTAGTCTTTTCAGATTGCCTTATTTCATTTAGTAATACACATCTAACTTTCTTCATATCCTTTTATGGTTTGATAACTCTTTTCTTTTTAATGCTGAATAATATTCCATTGTCTGGCTATACCAGATTATTTATCCATTCACCTACTAAAAGACATCTTGATTGCTCTCAAGTTCTGGCAATTATGAATAAAACTGTTATAAATGCCTGTATGCAGGTTGTGTGTGTGTACATAAGTTTTCAGCTCCTTTGGGTAAATACCACTGAGTGTGATTGCTGGATTAAATGGGAAGAATATGTGTTTAGTATTGTGAGAAACTGCCACACTGCTTTCCAAAGTGGCTGTACCATTTTGTATTCTCACCACCAACATAAGTAGGACTTCCTATTGTCCCACATCCTTGCAGTACTGGGTGTTGTCAGTGTTCTGGATTGGGGCGTTCTAATAGGTGTACAGTGACATCTTATTAATGCTTAAAATTTTTGGAAACTTGTATTATTTTAGAATATGTACAATAAAAATACTGCAATAATATCACGAATTACAGAATTCAAGGTCAAAAGCAATTATATCATACTTGTCTTCCTTTTCTTTACAGTTTTTTCTGTGTTTCAGAAAATATTCAAGTATTACTTAAGTATTTCTTTCTGTAATCAGCAGGTTTATTCACCAAAATATGAATTTTGTTTGCAACTCTTGGAATTGATTTGGAAGTAATTTAAATATTTTTAGAAACCCCAGAGTTTAGAAAATGTATTCAAGGGCTGTTACAGCGATGTTGTTAAATTAACAACTATTTAGAATAAGATGTTGGAGCATGACTCATGATAATCAGGTGTAATTCCTGGGAAATAAGTTTTGAAAATAAGTCTTCATTTCCCAAGTACACAGATTAATGAAAAAAAATATATATGCATTGTCCAAAAGCTATTTGGACTAAAATGTTTTGACCTAACAGTGTTCGCTGGACACAGTCCAAGTCTTTCAGCTTTCCCCGTAGCTGCCTATTCCTCACGCTACAGTTTCTAGGAGATTGGCAATTTTAAATGTTTTCCATGCTAAGTTAGTGTTTCCAAATTGCACAAGAATATTGTTTGGTTCTGAATTCTTCTCTCCTCTTTACTCACTTGCTGTTTCCTTCTTTGGTTCCTAGATCTTGATATTTTCCTTATTTGATATTTTTGTCACAGAAGAGATTTGGTTGGGCTGTGGCATTGACCAGATTTCAGTGATTCTGGGAAGGCAATAGGAAACACAGAGAGATAAGGAGAAGAGCCAGATGAGAAATAATTCTGTCCTTTCTAGCAGGAGAAGAGAGTGGTCAGTGCCGAGCCTGCAGTGGGACTGAATTCCCTTCAGCCTGTGGTTTAATGTGTATCATTATCCTTCTGTTTTTAGCACCTGGGTAAGAATGACATGTAGCCTTTCAGAACTTGCACACCACCCACCTTGCACTATCGAGTGACACGAAACTGAAGAATTCTTCTTAATAGACATCATTTATATTACATTTTCTCTGATTTTTCTTTTTAGGAGTGTGCAAATACTCATAAAAATTTAGCTGAGCAACAGGTAATTCAAAGTCTGTTCAGATATGGCAGATACACAGAGATGTGAACTCAGCGTTGGGGCCGGCCCGGGTGGTGTGCACCGTGGGGCGCATTTGAACCATGACAACAGAATGCATTCTCACTGGTGGGGTTAACATACATGTGATGAATCGTGAGCCAGAAAATCCGGCTTCTGGTCATGCATCCAATAGGACCAATAGGAGTTTGGATTCTAAAACCGCTGGGCCTCAATTTATTTATTATTAAAAAATGGTTGTGTTCTATGGTTTCTCAGATCCCTTACCTTAGTAGCTATGCTGCTGCTGAATGTGATATGTCTTCATGGGAGATGCCAGTAAAGGGAGAAGTGACTACATCAAGGAAGGGAGGAGGGAAGCAACTATTCTTTTATTGAAACAACATATTCCATATTATGCATAATGATAGAAAAGGGAATAAAGAAAATAATAGGCCAATTACTTTTCTTAGAGAACAAATGTTTGCCGTTTTTGAGTTTATTCCTGAGTGAAATAGGGAAGTAAAATTCCAGGACTTCTTTGATTTATAGATGACATGAAACTTTTTAGAAATTTGATCATTTAGGTTGCCTTTCTTTGGGGATTATTTTTCTAAGCTTGAGAATATTATTAATATTAATCTATCACTGGACAGTTTTATTCAAAGATTTAAAAAGTACACTGAAGTATTATCTGGGGTAGACCCGTTTTTAGGAGAAAACATAAACACAGAGAAACCATAATCCTGGTGTAATGTAGGAATCTAATTAAGACTAATGAGGCAACATTAAATTTAATGTATGATGCCTTTTATATGTCTCACCATTAGAGCTGCAGCAAGCTGTTTGTCAGAGTCGATCTTTGGTGACTATCACCCTGCAGGCATTCCTCAGCAGGCTGGGTATCAGCCTTGGGGCTGGGCTACAGAGAAGCCCACACGAAAGCAACCAGGAAAAGTTAGGCTGCTGTTGGAATCATTTGCTGGCGGACTCAGCTGACCAATAAACCCAGACATGTTGATGCTGTGGAAAAGTGACTCCTAGATTGCAAAGTCTGTCCTTTCAAGACAGGGACACCAAGGCTCATAATCAGTTACCAAAGAAATGTAGTCCTGTAGAGAAGAGGAACAGCGTAGAGCAAGTAGCAGAGAGACAGACAAGAGATGATGGTTTTACTAGATTCCTAAAGAGATTGAGGACCATTACTGATATGGATGAATTAGGGAAGATTAGAGAAAAATAAATGGAATTTGTACCAGAGGTTAGCTGATGTGCATATAAGGCACAAGAAAAGAGAAACTGATTACCAGGAATCGGAATTAAGAGAGTTTCACATAACATGATGAATCTCTGCAATATCTACCACAAAAAATGATAATGGCTGATGATTATTATGAGCTTCGTGTGTGCTAAGCAGTATTTTAAGAACTCCATATGTAACACATCATTTAATCCTTACAATGACGGTATGGGGACATGACTATTATCCCCATTTCACATGAAAGAAACTGAAGCTGAGAAAGATAAAGTAAGCAGTTACACATGCAGCCAGTGACCAGAGTGAGTAGGAACACAGAAATCTGATTTTCAGGTAGCACTTCCAGGACGAGGCAGATGGGCTTATATTTTCATAGCAATCCAAGAGGGCTTGAATTCACTCAGGCTAAGATCAAAATGACAACTCCTTTGCTTATTTTAAATTTAAAAATGAGAATATCTATTATGATTTGGTTCTTTGAATAGAAACCTGAAGTTCTCTGAGCTTGGGTCATGCTGCCCTAAAACTTTTACAAATGGCGTATAAAATCGCAACCTTTCTAGACATGGAATGTTTCTGCTTTAAAAAGTGATGGTTTATCTTTACTAATTATTTCTATTTGTTGACATACATGCTTTGTACAGTTTCTGAACGTTTGAATTGATAGTCTTCTGGATCTTGCTGGTCCCAGGAGACCATGACAGATTTGCTGTTAGATGGTTCAGACAGAGGACAGACCACATATATCCATAGAAGGTCATGTATAAAAATCACAAAATTAACTGACTAAACTAACTTCCTAACTGACTGACTAAACCAAGGCAACATTGTGAGAATTACAGGCTTGATGTTCAAAAGAGGAAGACAAATCCTTCTTGGCACTTCCAGTCATTCCTTTTCTGCCTTAACTACTTGTGTTCTTTTCTTTTTCTGTCTGCCCAACATAGTCACAGAAATTACAAGTTTGAATTAATAAGTAGCAGCGCTGTGAGTGAAACCCAGGCAGTGTGTTCACAGCACCCACATTCTTAACTATTCCCTAGATTGCCTATTAACCTGAGAGAGTTACCCTCCTTTGGTAAACTTCAAAACTTTCCCCCTCTATTGCTTTGGAAACTGTTAAGCTGGAACTTTTGATGCAGGTTGCACAAGGTTTGATACAATGCAAGGCAAACAGAAAAGTGTGGTGGCTTAAAGGTGAATGGATCCTCACCGGATAGGACTGTACAGTGAAGGAGCCCTAGGTCACGGTTTTCAGTGAAGTGCATATATTCAAGATAAGATCTCACACTTAAGTGGCTGTGAATTATGGATTAACTCCAACATATACAATTTGATTTATAATCTATAACAAAAGATCCTTATGATTTATGCATTTGCATATTATAGTAGGACAATGTGGAAAGCTCTAATTAGTTGGTCGATTCATTTTCTCCATGCTAACTCAAAACTAGAAAGATACAGCACTTTGCTTAAAAACACAAATCATTTCTGAATTGTCTTGTCACAATTCAGGGAGGGTTACCTGGCTGTCCTTTCATATTGGTGCTTCAGTAAGTGATTGTCCAGTGGTTCCACAAGGTTTCTTCGATGACATCTACCCCTCTTCTTTTTTGGATTGGTGATTTCCTCGAAAGCCATTCTTCTATTGTTGTTTTGTTTTCTCTGCTTTCATGTGGTCTGTGGGGTTCACTAGATTCAGCATGTTAATGGCATAAGCTGGGTTTAGGTTTCACTGCAGCTGACCTCACCATTGCTAATCACTTAGCTAACATATGCAGATCTCATCGTACCTAATGACTTCTTCTGCAAATTTATATTCCCAGATCTGCCTCCCTAAAAGATCAGAGTAACACTGATTATCTGCATAGGGTACCAATGGCTTCCTTTCTCTTGGACAACAATATGTGTACTTGGTCTGAGTCTTACAACTTGGCCAGCCTTTTTCAGTGGCACTTTTCCATCCCTTCCTTTTCCACGTAATAAGATTGTCACAGGAGGTAAAAATCAGGGGCTTGCAAGTCCAAAAGAGGAGCAGTTTTTACACTTTCCTGCTTAATTTGTGCAGCCTTTTCTAGGTCTCGAAGTGGCATAGCTCAAAGCAATCTTTCTGTGACCTCATTGCTCTCTGGGGACACTGAGTCCAAGAGTCCAAGAGTAAGCCGGAAGACCCGGCGGATCTACCAAGCACAGCATATTGCTCTTTTCGATTGTTGGTATTCTGAGATAATTTTCATCTTTTTATCTCATTTTTGGTTTCCTTTGATATGTGAAACCTGAAAAAAAGGTCCTCTGCAATTTCTTTCTCTTTTTCCCCAGTGTCACCACAAAGGGAAAGATGAGGCCTAATATTGAGGGGCTGCTGGCTATGGGGGGCAGGGGGACTAGCAGAGTGTGATGGCAGAGAGTAATTCTGCTTCAAGGAGGATACTGCCCAATTTTTTAAACTTAATAGGATTAGTCATGGGAACTATTTTTAGCAGAAGTTCAACTTTATCCATGTATTTTAATGTGGGAAAATTGTGTCCTTTTCCCTCTGCTAATGTTTGATGTATTCCAGCCCTCCTGTGAGTGTGTTTGAGTATCTTAGGGGATCTGGAGTGGAGGAGAACTTCCTCTCAAATTCTCTCTGTTTTCTTTCGTGAAAATGACATTCCAAAGCTGTTTCACTTTCTGACAGGAAATGGAGCCTTGCCAAAAATGATTAAAGTCCAAGAAAGCATAACAGTTCCAAAGCTGTAGCAGTTCTTTAGGAGTCCTGAGTTTGACATTGTGTCAAACAAATGTGAAATATTGTTTAATAAATTTGAATAATACAAAGATAGGAAAAAATCATTCTTGGATCATAGCAGTAGTCACTTGTATTAAGTATGTAAAAGACTACCTACACCTAGTAAGTTGAAATAAATATGTAAATACTGTTGTGTAAGGTTAATCCAGCCTGTGACTTTATTCCATTTAATTAGTTATATGTAGGATACTAAAGCCTTATTTGAAATATATGTAAGCTGAAAAGCTTATGTGCTGCTGATGTGTTAAAGGGAAACAGTTTCTGGTTATGTGATGTAACTCATCCCTAATAGGTAATTTTGAAAATTTTATAATGAACTCAATAAATTCAATGAAGTCACTCAGACTAAAATTTTGTTACTTAAAAAGGCAAAACAATAATTAAAAACTTTGGTCTATGTCTGGAATCATAAGTATAAAAGTCTTTGATATATCATAGCTGCCTCAATTATTTCACCGACAAACCTAAATCAATTGTTTTTATTTTTCCACCAGAGAATGACACATTTATGTAATTATGCACCTCACCAAATCAACTGAACAAGAAAAAAAAATCTTCTCTTGCAAATCAATGAAAAGTATAATTTCTCTGAGGAAAAAAACTCTAAGTAAAAACTTTTCAAATAAAGCTTTTTTTGAACTCCTTTAAAATTTATCTTTAAAATAAACATTTTATCACTCATTTCCTAGAGTCTTTTGGATCTATATTTTGAATACATGTTTTTAGTGTAAGAAGTTCAATCTTTTCAGTATTTACTGACATTCGACAAATACCACAACTCATGACCATGTTTCAGACAAGTTAAATTGATTACAGAAGTCATTCAATGTCACCGAGTACTATTTGTCACTTCATAAACAGCTACAATCTGCTGCCTACAAATGCAGAGGACCGCCAAATAAATCACATCAAACAGAGGGAGTAGATACTGTCCCTTCATCTGTAATTGGTACAGCCCTCTCCTGTCACATTTGTTCATTCTTGTGATTCTGGGGTGGATTGACAGTGACGTGGGCAGGGCAGCCACTGTCTCAAATGTGCTCGTCTGTGCTTCAAGGATGTATGTGCTAATAGAGACCCATCGTGATGCTACATTAATGTCATCCATGTACCAAACATACAACTTACCTATCTAGATTTCTGACAATATGCCCCTGTCGATCTATTCTAATAGAAGATAAACTCTGGCACTGAGGGGAAATTGATAAATGATAAAGGAAAGGCCTAGCTGACAGTATATAGGAACATGGAGGAGCGCAGCTTACACGTGCTGTTTGGACATGATTTTGAGGCTTTCTAGTTTAATTTCAGTCATATTTTCATAAAATATGATCACCGTATGCATTATGTTTTTACTTGTTTCAAAATATTCATTTTAAGCATTCTTTTCTTATTGACCCATAAAAACTCACTATTACAATTAAAGCTCCATATTATATCCTAGATTGAAGCTTTAGTGAACATGAGCTTTCTTAACTGTGGCTCAGTGAGTAGGGCGCCGGCCCCATATACCGAGGGTGGGGGGTTTAAACCCAGCCCTGGCTGAACTGCAACAAAAATAGCCGGGCGTTGTGGTGGGTGCCTGTAGTCCCAGGTGCTGGGGAGGCTGAGGCAGGAGAATCGCCGAAGCTTGAGAGCTGGAGGTTGCTGTGAGTCCTGTGACATCGTGGCACTCTACCAAGGGTGGTAAAGTGAGACTCTGTCTCTACAAAAAACAAACAAATAAAAAAACTCCTTATATCTGTATGTGTGTGTGTTTTTTGTGTATATGCATGCACACACACACAGACTTCTGCCACTCCCACATTAAAAATGAACATAAATTAATGAAGACAACATACTTCCACAATGTCAAGTCTTTACACACTATAGACTCCAGGGAAATGGAAATGGACTTCAGTTGTTGCTGAAACATCTCTAATGTTATTTCATTCCACTTGGTAAAGATAATGGTCATGTCTACATGACAACCTGGAAAATTCAGGATCACAGTGGAATAGCTTTTGTAATAACTTTTTACTAATTGTTAGGAAGTTTGCATATATTCATTCATTTAGTTTTCACAGCAAGTAAAAGTACCTCTATCTTATTCCCATTTTACATATGAGAAAATGGAGGCAGAAAAGATAAATGATGTCCACAAAATCATCCAGAAAGGAGATGAACTAAGATTCTAAGGTTAGAACTGACTCATTTACACTATTATGTGTCCTCACACCAGTCTTTGAGAACTGAACATGGGTATAATAACAACAGAGCCAAAATGAATCCCCTGTAAATGTTCTCCTTTTTCTGAAATGCCACATTACTTGATCTTGGGAGCAGAGAGATCTGCAGAAGTGCTTGCAGCACTACCAGTCTCATCCAGCTTTGGAGATGAAAAGACTTTCTGAAAAAAGAGTGGGTGTGTAAGGAACTACTAGGGGGCATACCCAGATGTTATTCACTACACATAAACAAGGCAGTCATTAAAATGAGAGATTCTGATTTTACTATTTAATTATCCAGAATCTATAAGAATTTTTTGACCTTCTATAAAGAAAAAAATAGACCTTTAGAAAATATACAGGAACATTCTCCTTACTTACTGATGAATGGAACCTATAAATAATCGTTAGAAGAAATTTTTGAAAGGTCTTATTCACCCTCCTAGGGAACTTATTCCCTAGAAAGAGCTGGATTCAACTGGAGATCTGGAGTGATGGATAGCATTAGACACAGTTGCTGCAGCTTTCCCCAAAGTTTCATACATAGAACATGTAATTTTTTTTCTGCAGGTTCATTCAAGTTCCATCTGGCATGTGTGTGTTGATGTGGAATTTGCTTTAAGAAGGCATAGTTAACCTATTCTTTTGAATAGATAATTAAAAGAAACATACACGAATTCATCTGAAAATAGATTTAGGCAAATAAATGGCATAAAGAGTTCCAGTTATTTGATCTAAGTTATTAAAAATGGTATTCTCCTATTGATAAACAACACAGAATTGACCAATATCCCAAGCAGGCAGCTTTCACGCGACTGTGCTCATTGTCAACAAATGTTGAGAAAAGGTCAATGGTTAATTAAATAATCTATCACCTCAGGATAGAGAGTAGTTCTCAACTCTGACAATCAGTGACAGAAATAGTAAAAGGTCAAAAAATGAGTTACAGTATATTCTGGTCTGTTAATATGTATTATATAGATGCTGTTAGATGCAAAAATAGAAGATAAAAAATGTTTATATTCTTCTAGAAAGAGCTTTCCCAAACAAATTTGGGATTATTTACTGAGATGAATATTGGGAATTCTTCTGGAGCTGTAGGCTTCTTCTGATTTTTGTACTTTTTGAAAAAATATGCTATTTGGACAAAGAATGTTTTGCCTCCATATTTGAAAAACTATGTGATGAGGACAGAGTGGGGGTTAGAGGGAGAAGCTTCTTTTTTGGGAATTTCTTTTCTCTGGACCCTGATGATTTCAAAGGGCTATTTGTTCTGTAAAAGAACATCTTGGCAAACGTGGTAGCTTTCAATTGCCGACTGTACTTTCTTCTTACACTGTATAAAGCTATCATTCTCAGAGAACAGTAACATGCCCAATTCCCTTACGTCAAGTCCAAAATAACCCTTCTGTAAATTAAAAATGCTCCACAAACTCGATATATCAATTTGATCTAATTTCTTTTCCCAGGATTGTCTTCTTCATTACCTTTCCAGACATTAGTTTTTGGTTTTGTTTTTCAATGGGAATTCTTTTTTTTTTTTTTTTTTTTTTTTTATTTTTCTTTAAAAAATTTTTTTTATTAAATCACAACTGTATAATTGTGGGGTACAAGGTAATGATTTGATATACAATATGGAATGCTTTTGGGCTGCCTTATCTAGCACAAATTCTTTCTGTATTTCCCTCCCTCATTCCTTCTTCCTGCCACAAAGTTCCAGTGATTCATTCTGACTTTTTAAGTCCCAAGTGTAAGCATTTCTTTTCTTTCTTTCTTCTTCTTTTTTTTTTTTTTTCTGTACTATAGGTTGACTAAAAGAAACACCACCTACTTTGGTCTTTCCACTAGCCTTTTTCTTTTACCTCTTGGGGCCAAAATGTGGGAAACAGACAATGAGAAGAGGTGCCTTAGAATAACTGCTTTCCAGGAAGCCATAAATCATGTGTGATTAAAGTAATTGGCAACAATAGAAAGAAAACTTGTTCCTGTGCTTTGGATCTTCAGTTTTGCATATGAGAGGAAACTGGTCACCAGTTGAGATTACCACAGGTTTATGAGAGATAATGCTTCATCTGAACAGAAAAACGAAGCTTCTCACTTGAAGGTGGAGCTCAGCGAGTGATATTCCATGGCCGCATGACTCTGCTGAAATGTTCATTTATATGGTTTCTAAACGAGGGGTGCCTTGCCAAGGACTTTGACCCGTGACGGTGCACACAGCTTTACCCTCTTTGCTGTCCTGGTGATCACGGCTATTTCAAATACGGGCAAGTGTTATATGGTTATTTTATCTCTTACTGTAAAGCGTTTTGAGATACTTTCTATGGGAGGCAATATAAAAATAAATTGAATTGAACTACGGCTTCACCTCCCCACTTTTTAGTGCAGAAACTTTCAGAGCAAAAAGTGCAGAGCTGTGACAAAGGACAAGATTAAGACGATGTCAGGAAAATGGTCAGCTCTGGAGAGCCCTGACCTTGTAGGAGGAGTTTCAGAGTGTGCACGTTTGGTCGTCACACTTGGCTATGTGTTATTTAAAGTCTCTCCACAACCAGAGAAAATCCCATTTGTATTTTTATTAAGTTAGTTATTTTGAGTCACAAGAGATCCAGAATCTACTTTCAGTTAATGCATTTCTACAAAGACAAGACTTGTTAATTATACAAATATCTCTTTTACATAACATATTACAGTGCATTAAAAGCTGGCTGGTTAGCCTCTGAAGGGCCAAGGTCGGAACCACATCATTTTACTTTCAGAATCCACAACTGTAGTAATTTTTCTTTGAAAATAAAATAATCTTGGCTTAGGGTAATAGGTTTTTCCTGTAGAAATATGAGTTTGTGTTTTATGACACCGCATCAATACATTATTTTAATAAATGTCTTTTAGTTCACCAGAAGTGCTGTATTTTGACAATATCAGCCAACCTTTTCATTTGTTTAACCAGGAAAAGTAGGGTGCCAAAATAAAGCTACTCCAGAAGAACATCTCAAGAATGTTTATGAAAACTCTGTTACAGCTACATTTATTAGAGTTAAAGCATAGTACTAATTTGTCATGCAGAATTCCAGGGAAATGAATAATTTCTGTATTTCTCTAAATGCCAGAGTTTCATATTTTGAGGTAAAAATTTGCTTGTAAATATGAAACTAGCAACATAGACTGCAATGTGACAAGAGATACCAGCTATTTGTCATTTTCCGGCAATAGTGGTTGAATGTATTTGCTGCCACGTTATGGTGTTTCTCATAAAAGTAAGTTGGGGAATGGAAAGATTTATCACATCAAGTTCTCTGACAATGGGCCTGGATTTTTTTATTATTCAAATGAGGTGATTTACAAGTGGCTAGGCCTTTGGGGAATGACTCCCTACTCAACCCAGAGGTTCCCTAACCCTCCTTGCTCCCATCTCCATCAAGGCTTTCTAACTTTCCATGTGGACTTAAACATTTCAATCTAAGGAAGACCAGACTGATTTCAAAATTATGACCACACTGACTGTTAATTACAAAAATACAGAGGGAAATATCTTATACCCAGTGTCTTGCTTATGAGATGGCAGAGAGCGCTTCTGTGCATTTGTTGTTTATTACTTCTTTTTCTTTAAAGATCTCCGCAATATTTTTCATAGTGAGTTAGATTCTCCCAGGAATCCTGGGATTACATGAGAATTTTATTGTCTTCAGGCAGTAAATGGTCTGTCTGGAGCCTCAAAAAGTGAGCATTACTTTAAAGGTCCTTATTCTGTTGGGATGGCATGAAGACACAGTCATTCATTGATGTGTTCCTCCTGCTTGTGGGACAGTAAGCTCTGTGTCAGAGAAGGGCTGTTCCCCACCCAGAACTCAAAATTAGATGTCTATGTGCAGACATATATATAATATGAATGCACACACATATATGTATGTTTTCCAAATGACTAATTTCATATAGAATAAAGTTTAAACATGGAAGTAGCAACAGAAGTCAGGAACAAGACAGGAGGGAGAGAAGTATTTTGTGACATATTGAGTAATGAGTCCTGACACCTCATCCTTACCTCCTCCAATAGAATTTACTTTCTCTTTAGACTGTGACTCTATTTCCAAATGCATTAACCAACACATATGCATCTCTGTTCCTCTCTCTTCTCCTTTGTTGCACTTAGCCAGTGCCTCCTCCACAACATCCTCACGTCTCCTATGCACAGGAACAAGGCCACTTACTGTGCTCAAATATGCCAGGTGTTTTCATGCCTTTGGGCCTTTGTTCATGCTGACCTCTAAGACTGAAATCACTGCACCCATTTCTGCATATTGAAAACTCCCTTAGTTCATGTCTAAAAGTCAAGTCCTTCCCCATTTCAAGTGGTAGAATTGACCCTCAAGTTTTCAATACAAATAGGAAATACAGAAAATTTCTTCATACACTCAAATGAGAGCATGTATTTGACACTGTGTAGTTTAATGCCCTGGTGGTCCTTCAATGAGTCACTGCTTCCCTGAGTAATCAGAACACTTTGTACTCAAAATGCTCATTCTCTGAGTGTACATACAGAATGACATAACGGTCTTTTTTTATCATGTGTAAGCTTTGAGGAAACACTAAGCCTTATTTGTAACTATGTAAGTACATAACATTTATCATGGTACATAACACTTATCATAAATTTGAGGGTCTAGACCTGTGGGAATTTAATAAATATTTACTAAAAGGACTTGTTTCAAATATTCAATGCCACAGATATCCCAAATGTTCCTAGGTATATTCTTGGACAACTCAAACCAGTACCAACTGAACTTGAACTTAGTCTAGTTCATTAAGTTTACTTTTACTATAATGTACCCAACATGATTGGCATTTCTAGTTGATACCTTTGGGCTAGTTGATACCTTTGGATTCTGCTAAAGAGACATAATATATAAAATACACCTATACAATTCTTGGTTCTGCTTGATTTTCTTACAGCAACACAGCCCGATGATGAGCTGAAGTCATTAATGAGGTTTCAGTCAGAGGGTATTCTGGACTTTTAGGTCCTACATTTACAGCTTCATTTGTGGCTTTCTTAGTGCTGGTCTGTTATGCCATAAACCAAAGGTTAAGACTACCTAGTGGGAGGGACTTTTTTTTTTTTTTGAGTGCTTCCCTGATCCTAAATGTACCAATTATGGCACAGTGAAAGAGCATACCAACTCAAATAGGTCAATTGATTATTATTATTACATCCTAGTTGACTTAGCATAGGTGACAGGCACACACAAAATTGTGAAATGCAAGATGTTTGTAGGTATGGTGGACTTCTCTAGCATAATTTTAAGACTGGATAGGATAATTGCCTTTGCTAATTAATGAAATGATCTGAAACATTTGCAAGGATAAAGTACAGGATCTCATGTTTTTCTCCATGTCACATAAGCATATTATTTGATATTAACTGACCAGCTAGTTGAATAGGAACAACTTTGTTTTTTCAATAATCTATCTAAACATACTTCTTAAGTGTGTGTGTGTGTGTGTGTGTGTGTTTGTTTATCTAGAACTCCCCTAATTTCTCCCTCAGAGGAAGCTGTCTTCTTTAAAATGTATGCAGACAGTTAAACTTTTTCTTGGCAGCTTAATGTCCAGTCCAGAAACCATATCCCACAAACTACGGGGAGAGAGGCGGGAGAATCCTCAGGCTGTCAACTTTAGATCACAATCTCATGTCTCTGAATAAGCCTGCTCTGGAGCTGGTCTTTTAGGTTTCAACATTGGTCAAATTGAATTTGCCCAAGTGGCACATACCTCTCATCTCTGCCAATCAAATTCACAAGTTTAAAAATATATAGAAAGAAAAGATCACCAAATCCTTCCACAGAACTATTTGACAATAATGATGATGATGATGATGATTTTTTAAGATACAGGTAAAATCTCCTTCTCAGGCCAGGGGCTTTCAAGCTCTCACATGTCTCAATGAAAGTAATTAATATAAATTGAATTTTTGTATTACAGATGTCTACGTATAATGAGTTCTGTTATGACAGATCGTAGTGGGTGAGATATATGCTATTTAATGGTATGTCTAAGAAAAAAAAATAAATGTGCTTTATTTCTTCATTAGAGGATGCTTATTTATAGTGCAACATATATCCTACCTCCACTGTAACATTAAAGTTCTGACTGCTTTTTAACTATAAAATTTGATATTGTTGTGGCAGCTGCCCTATTCAAATGATAGCTATAATACAGCTGTTATAAGGGAGAGAGATTTATGGCTTCCTTACATGGATAAAGATGTGCATATTTCTTTTAGTTTTACTGCCAGCATCCTATATTTTAATGACACAAGGTGAGGTAAAATAACATTATAATAAAGAAGTCCTTTAATTCTGCTAATACAAATGCCAACCTTTATATGAAACTCTGTTCTAACTTTTGTACTAGATAAATTCTGTCTTTTCCTTTAGTGAAACAGCCTAAATCATAAAGATCTTATAGCCTGTAATTTCCCAATGTTATTTTTGGCATTTCTTTTATATCAAAGGCACTGTAGGGAGAAAAATGAAGGGAAGAGGAGAAGACAAGTTAGGAAAAGAGAAAAGAGGAGAAGAATGTGTAATCTAAAGCAGTTAAGATGATTTTCTTTTCTTTTTGATAACTGCTTTCTGAGTTGGTTGATTTGAAACCTGAGATTCAACTTCCAGTCAGTTTGGAAGCACATAATTTTCTGCCTAATAGACAATAAAAAGTTGAAAAAAAATTTTGAACTGACTTTGTCTCTTGCTCTTTGTCTTAATACTGTTTTGAACCAATAGTGTGGTGACAGATGGGCAGAATTCAGAGCTCTTGGCAGTTCGGATCAGATCTGATAAGCATTCAGGGCTATTTGATATTGAAACAGAGTTGGAAATCACATGAAGATAGGCTTTCTCGGAAAAGTCCTATTACTTGGTAGTTTCTGACGAGTTGAGAGTATTTCCAGAAGAGGCTTGGGAGTATTTGGGCTTATGATTGATACCAGGCAATGCCGAGGGGCCCAGTGTGCTTTCAAGGGCATTAATCACACTTTGTAAGATAGAAGAAAGTGTGACTTGTTCTTTCATTTCTCCAAAGCCCTGAGCTATCCCATATCCTCATTCTCACCTCTCTGTTTCTTGTTCAAAGATTTGTGGGTTTCAAATGCTATTTTAATTGTTTCTATTTATATACTAATATACCTGTGACATTAACCAATATATGTGACCTATAGTTTATGGGGTCCAGGTGAATATGTCTTAATTTGTCAATTACCAGAGAAGTATTTTACAGCTCCCAACATTTCATCACATATACATTAAAAAATAAGTTGGCATCTCAAAAGTTACTAAGTAAATCAGGTAATTTTACCCATACTCAGAGAAAATGAAAAGAGAGATCCCCATTGTCTATTTCCTCTTCTGCTTAGTAATCTGGCGGCAGCTTTGTTGGTATTTTAAGCTAACGTAACGTCTTAGGTATTAGCTTTGCACTAGAGCCCTATGTGGGTATTGTTCTTCACTCTTTGGCCATATGCAAACCATATTTCCATTAAATATTTTTCAAACTGCAACTCATAGGTGTCTTTTTAACAAAGTCCAAATTGCTGCCTTTCTGGATTAAATAGACAGTTTTGGTACATGAATTATTATTCTTGTAATAATTGCCTGCAACTGAATAACACATGGAGACCATCTTCAGCAAATATGGAAATATCTAAGTTTGCTAAATAGTCTTTGCATTGTTTCATTATGAAGCTATGCCAATTAATTCAGCTCCTAGTCCGATAACACATAGTACAGCAAGCACTGAAAGGAGAAAATTGGGAATCTACAGTCTAGAATACATTAGGTAACTCTGGGGGCCAGGAAGGTATTCAATTACTTTCTTATTTCCTCATGAAATAAATGTCTGGGTTTAAAAACTTTTATCAAGAATATGAGTAAAGCTCCAAGACAAATATTTTTTAGCATCATCCCCTCTATCCTGCACCACTGTTTCCCACTTTCCAACAACATAACCGGGCAACAAGGGTTGTGCTACTAATGAATATTCTAGTAGGATTAGTTTTAAATACTATGGACATATTGGTTCTATTTTCAAGTGTTTACTATATAAATCTTAAGTGCATGTGTGCTTGTGGCAATTTAATTATCTTGTTGATGCAAAAAAAAAAACCCTATAAAATATAAAATATCACACATTTCCATCCCAAATTTCAATATCAAACATTATAACTGATAGCACTTAACAAAAGTATAAAATTTCTTTAGAAAACAAACAAAAAACAAACAAAAAGACTTCTGGTAAAGAAAAATCATCACATGAATAAGATAATAAATATGGTTAAATTATTTTTGTCAGGCACTTAACTATTTTATCCCAAAGTTAGTTCTACCTCTGGACTAAAGCAGTGGCATCTTTCTGTTGTAAATCTAATATGAAATACTAGACAATCATGAAAGTTTATTTACAATTAGAATTTAATAATATGAGTGCTAATTTACTTGTTTCTGTTGATTTTTAAAAATCCTACTAGGGTGGCGACTAGGGTGGCGCCTATGGCTCAAAGGAGTAGGGCACTGGCTTCATATGCCGGAGGTGGTGGGTTCAAACCCAGCCCCGGCCAAAACCTGCAAAAAATAAACAAAAAATCCTACTAATAATGCTGCAAGTACTTAATTGATTGATTGATTTTAGTTTAATCTATGCTTTCTCTGCTTACTTGGTTCAATCATTTTTAATTGGATCACCTGATCATTTGCTATTTATTAACTAGCAATTTGAGTAAACTGGCATGTATCCAATTTCAATATTTGAAGGAGTTTATAAAAGGTCTGTGTATAAAATGGGTAGGACAAGTTGAATGACAAATTTTTCAGTGCATTTTGAGTTGGGGTGAGTTGCCTTTTATACAGCATGATCCTTTCCTTCCGGGTTGGGATTGTGTTTGAGGACAGCTGATAAAGTGGAGAGTGGTATGAAAAATCACGGAGGAATCTGCTTCTGTACTGAGAACTCAAAAGCATCATAGTATGTGATTTCTACAACCAACCTAAAAATAGTATCATTGGGCATGTTAGGTAACTGTAGACTAGAGAATTAAGTAACTTACATAAGCTACACAGCGAAAATTCAGGAGCTGCCAGAGGACTCATTCAGACTTAAAGAATGGCTCTCTGAAAGTCAGATGTGAGCCACAAACACAAGGAAGCCACATGTGTAATGTGAATTTTCATCCTTACATGCAAACAAATAAAAGGAATCAGATGCAAATAATTTCATTTTTAAAATTTCAAAATACAATAAAATGAATGAGAAATTTACACTTCTTCATACTAAGCATTCAAAATTCAGTGTGTATTTTCACTTACGGCTTACCTTCATGTCAAGTCATATATCAAAGCTCAATGTGGCTAGTGACCACAGTGTTAGACACCATAATGTTAGTCCTGAAGAGTCCAGAAGTAGCACAAGCAGTATTGTGATTGATTAGCTAGTGGTCATTGTAGCTAAAAGATCCAGGAATTCTAGAGAAATTAGGTCTACTGATAAAGGCATTAACTTTGGAGGGAAGGATTGGTTTTATTAGGGAAGAATTCAAAGGGAACACATTACTTAAATAAACTGGATTCCGAATAGCACACATTAGCACACAAAGGCTGTGTAAGTTTGCTTATTGCTGAAGCTCAGAAGACATGATTTCCTGGCTTCATAGTCTTATTTATTCATTCAATGAACATCGTTAAATGCTACCATCTCTGAACTGCACTATATATTGGAATTAAAAAAAAAATAGTGTCTGTTCATTCCTTTGGTCCAAGAGACCAGTCTCCCAGTCCATGGAGTACAAACATATACAATCAAAGAGAGAGACTGCCAAATTCTTTTACAATAGAACATCAACAAATATTCAAAGGGACTGATCAACTCCAGGGGCATTACATACCTATATATAAATACCCCTATCCCCTCTGCTGCCACAAAAGGCAATCAATCCAGCAAGAAAAAGGAGAGTAGCAAAAAAAATCTCCACTGATCTAAAAAATGACAAGGACCCATTATTAACACTTGGCCTCTATCACTGGGAAGATTTCAGACTCTCAGAAGGAGGATTGCCAGTGAAATAAATTCATACGTGTAGAGGATATAGCTGTTTTATGGGTAGTGTAATTAATCAATAATCTGTATATGATTTAACCATCATGTCTTTAAATTTCTTTACAAATAAATAATCATGTTTTTAAATTTCTTTAAATAATAAATAATGATTTATTCTGTGTGGATTTCCTCACCAATAAAATGGAGATAATGTACATCTACCTCCTAGGATTGTTGTGAAAAATAAATGAAGTAAAAATATATACCTGGTGTCTAACAGCCTGGGTTCAAATCCCAGGTCTGCCTCGCACTCTTTGTGTTTCTTTGGGGCAAGTTCCTCAGTTGAATCCTCTGTGAAACAAGGACATTGATCCTTCTCACTGTTTTTTGTGAGGATTAAATTACGGGACATGTGCACAGGGGTTAGAACCTTGCCTTGCTCTTAGGTATTCTATGGATATTAGTGATTATAATTATTATTATCATTATTAAAGTTACCTGGCAGGATTTTAGGTAATACATGTCCCTTGACTCTGTCTTAGCCCTGTTGAATTTGCCCCTTGGAAACCTCTAGTGTTTGTGGATTTCCTCTGGAAACCTGAAACCAGGGAGTTTGCATGGGAAGGGGTAGGTAAATAAAGCTGGGGGTGCAGCTGATTATCTTCAAGGTGGCTGGTCAATCTAACAGCAGTGATGGCTGTTTGGGCTCCACACTCGCCTCCCCAGGGATGTTAAGCATCTGTATGCTCAGGCAGTCCCTGGAGCAATTAAATCACAACAGCTGAAGGTAGGACATGGCAGGGGTGTGAGAACAAGGTAGAACACCTCTTATCTAAAGTAGGCTTAAATTCCTAACTTTTTTTTTTTTTTTTTTTAAAGAAAAATGCTTCTCTGGTTTTAGATGGCAAATTGACATAAAAAGAGCACATTAAGAGAACATTGTGAAAAGGGTGCTTAACTGACCTAGTGTTATCTTTCTGTACCCTTTTTTGTATGGATGAATAAAGACAGATAGTAGTTAATTACTCTTGCTAGATCAAGGTCGGTCTTTTGTACGGAAGCCTTAGAACTAGGTTAGAAAGGAAGGTAATGCTGTATCACTGTATTTAACCTTGACTTGGGGTCATTTAATGCAGTTTCTTAAACTTAGTTGCAAATCAGAATCACCTGGAGAGCAATTTAAACAATAGATTTCTTAGCCTTGCCTCAGAAGATTTTGATGTGATGGGTTTAAAATGGGATCCAGAAACCTGAGTTACTTGAAAATTTCTCAGATAATTCTAATGATTTAATTACCATTTGCTATGTGCAGCTTAACAAGTTACTAATACTGGCAAAACTGATGCTAATGTTAGTAATCAGAAAATGTTGACTTAATACAATAAAAGCAGTTGTTAAATTGTTTCTTTTCTGACAAATAGTTCGGTAAATTGAACTGCCCTGGCCATGACTTAGTTAGAAAATGACTTTTTTCTATGCCATGTTTGGTAATTGGCTACCAATGGTATCAAATATTATGAATGACTTGTTAATGCCACAGTCTTTTATTGAACAAATTTTAGGCAACTTGAAAGATAATTAATCTTCGTAACAATCCTTTGGGATAAGAAATATTACATCCATTTTACAAATTAGGAATTTAAATAATCTAGTTATAATCATACAATAGGTAAAAACAATAGGACTTGAATTAGAAGACAGGCCTATGTAACTTCAAACCTGTGCTCATACAGTTAGTAAGGATCAACATTCTCGTAAATGCTACTTGTAGCAAGAATAAGTGTCAGTATGTCCCTTCTGGAAGGATGTTTGGAGAATACTTAGAGACCTAAAAATAGACCTGCCTTTCGATCCTATAATTCCTCTTCTAGGTTTATACCCAGAAGACCAAAAGTCACAATATAACAAAGACATCTGTACCAGAATGTTTGTTGCAGGCCAATTCATAATTGCTAAGTCATGGAAGACGCCCAAGTGCCCATCGACCCA
>CAUYPK010091318.1:0-12244 GCA_963574355.1 Loris lydekkerianus
CAAGAGCAGGCAACCTAAGACAGGGGCTATGTTTTTCCGCCATACAAAAAACAAAAGAGGGAATTGTTGGGCCCTGCCATGTGCCTGAGGCCTAGTGCAACTTCCCGAGCCTGACTAGAAGTAGATCCATCGAACTACTTCTGTATAGCAATGACTCAGCAAGACCCGGCCTGAAACTGCCTCTACCTATATACAGCCAATGTGGTACCATGCCATTGGCCCAACCCTGTCACACACCTCATCCCCCGCCTTTTTTCCCCGCTCCCTCCCCACGCTCTATATAAGCGGCTGCTTGACACAATAAAGTTGAGTTCCTGCTTAAAAAAAAAAAAAGAAAAGAAAAAAAAAGAAATGAAATCAGAAAGGAAGAGCAAAGAGAGGGAAGGAGGGAGGGCAGTGGGGCTTTGGTGTGTGCCACTCCTTCTGGGCGCAAGACACGATTGTAAGAGGGACTTTACCTAAAAAATGCAACCAGTGTAACCTGGTTTATTGTACCCTCAATGAATCCCCAACAATAAACAATAAAGAAATGAAAAAAAAAAAAAATTGAAAGAAACCAACTCTGTGAAATGCTGGCAGAGGCCAGTAAGGTAGGGGTGGATAGTGGAACAATGAAGTTCAAAATACATCTATGACTATGTGAACAATTTTGGAAATGAAAACTAATAGTTGTAGGTATTTCTTCCTCATTT
This sequence comes from Loris lydekkerianus, assembly GCA_963574355.1. Classification (NCBI taxonomy): domain Eukaryota; kingdom Metazoa; phylum Chordata; class Mammalia; order Primates; family Lorisidae; genus Loris; species Loris lydekkerianus. The sequence goes on from CAUYPK010091318.1 coordinate 693, forward strand.
TGCTGTGAGTACAGTTACTTATGTATTAATCAATGTTTTCTATCCACTCTTAGATTCCTCTGCAATTAAATTCACATTTTATATTTAAGAGTGCTGGGATTATAGGCATGAGTCACTGCACCTGGCTATTTTAAACTCTTGAACATTGACACAAACACATTTTTCCTGGATGAGTAAACAGCATTTCTCATTCTTAAATAAAGAGGAAACAACAAATAAATAAGTTGAAAGAAAAAATCAGAATGCTATAATAAAACAATAATGGAATGGCTTACTTGAAACTGGGAAGAAGCCAGGCCTCCTTGGGAAGATGACATGTAAGTCAAGATCTAAAAATTGAAAGAAACCAACTTTGTGAAATGCTGGCAGAGGCCAGTAAGGTAGGGGTGGATAGTGGAACAATGAAGTTCAAAATACATCTATGACTATGTGAACAATTTTGGAAATGAAAACTAATAGTTGTAGGTATTTATTCCTCATTTTGCTGTGAGTACAGTTACCTATGTACTAATCAATGTTTTCTATCCACTCTTAGATTCCTCTGCATTTAAATTCACATTTTATATTTAAGTTAGAGAATATCCAAGAAAGAGTAGGACTTAACTAAAAGAGGAATGAACACCATCCAAAGAAGAATGAAGAAACTTTGTATCTTATCTGCAGGAGGGGGCCACCCTATATAATGAATATCTGCACCATTGGGTGGATGCATCATTTTACTATTGTCTTTATTTGGAGGTTAGGTATGATTAAAGAGGTGTGTACAGATGTCAGCTTGACAAGGGTGAAATGTGGTGGATTTCTACCAGTAGTATAAGATAGCTAAGGTAGGAGTATAATTCCTAGAATTCTTTTCCCTATGTAGCAACAGGGAGAAGTTTGCATGAGATATGAAAGGTAGGCATGTAGGAACAGCCATTGTAAATTCTAAAGTGTGGAGCACAGCACCCGGCACTCATCCCCATTGTTGCTGATCTGCTGGGTCACCATGTTGCTGTGGGCCAACGTCCAAACCCATCCAAACTCATCCAGCTCCTCCAAATCTCTTTCTTCAGCTGCTTCAAGTCCTGAGCTAGGCATGTGTGTAACTCTGTGGCAAAGGGATTTAATTTCCCCCTGCAAGTCACTGTTCTCAAAGCTGGCAGAGTTCAGAGATAGATCTGGGGTTCCAGCTTGTCTATATGGGTTTTAGTGTTCAAGAGAAAGTGATGATATTGAAGACAGGCAAAAAGGATTTAATATGTAAGACTATAGGGGTCATTGAAGAAGAAAATAAACAGTAAAAAAAAGAAATGGTAAAAGCTTTAATTAAAAAAAAAACTTTTCTGAAATAAAAAAAATTGAAACCACATATTGAAAAAAGCATAGTACATTCCTGAGAATACTGACTTTGAATAAGCAATACCAAGTCATAGCATAGTAAAATTATTGAAATTCAAAAAAGGAAAAGAATGTTTGATGGGCACATAGGCAAAAATATTATTATCAGAGTCTTTGAGACGAATGCTCCATTAGTTTCCTACCTCAGCTGTAACAAATTACCACAAATTAAGTGGCATAAAATAACAAAGCTTATTCTTTTACAGTTCAGAAGGCCAGATGTCTGAAATGTGTTGTGGAGGGCTAAAAATCACTCTCAGCAGAACTGATTCCTTTCAGAGACTCTCAGGGGAATCCTTTCCTTGCCATTTCCAGCTTCTAGTCTGTTCTCACTGGGTTGAAACCTCATATCACATCCCATTTTCTCCCCTTGCTTCAATCATCAAAACTTCCTCTCCCTAATATATTCCTTCTGGAAGGATGTTTGGAGTATACTTAGAGACCTAAAAATAGATCTGCCATTCTATCCTATGATTCCTTTACTAGGTTTATACCCAAAAGACCAAAAGTCACAATATAACAAAGACATCTGTACCAGAATGTTTATTGCAGCTCAATTCATAATTGCTAAGTCATGGAAGAAGCCCAAGTGCCCATCCACTCACGAATAGACTAGCAAATTGTGGTACATGTATACCATGGAATATTATGCAGCCTTAAAGAAAGATGGAGACTTTACCTCTTTCATGTTTACATGGATGGAGCTGGAACATATTCTTCTTAGCAACGTATCTCAGGAATGGAAGAAAAAGTATCCAATGTACTCAGCTCTAGTATGAAGCTAAATTATAGCTTTCACATGAAGGCTATAACCCAACTATAGCATAAGACTATGGGGAAAGGGCCAAGGAAGGGGAAGGGAGGGGGGAGGTTTTGGTGGAGGGAGGGTAATGGGTGGGGCCACATCTATGATGCATCTTAGAATGGGTACAGGTGAAACTTATTAAATGCAGAAAATAAATGCCTACATACAATAACTAAGAAAATGCCATGAAGGCTACATTGAATAGTTTGATGAGAATATTTCAGATTGTATATGAAATCCACACATTGTACCCCTTTATTGCACTAATGTACACAGCTATGATTTAACAATAAAAATAAATAAATTAAAAAAATAATAAAAAAAAATAAACTTCCTCTCCCTTCCTCTCTTAAGAATGTGGTTACATTTAAGATGGATTATCCTGGGTTATCCATCCATGTCAAGATGCTCAATCACATCTGTAAAGTCTCTTTTACCACACAAGATGACATTCACAGGTTCCTGGCATAAGGACATGAATACCATTGGGGGCAATTAATCAGACTACCACAACATTTTAAGCTAGAAGAAAATTGAATAACATGTTTAAAATACTCTAGGGAAGAAAATATGAACCAAGGAGTTTATATCCAGCAAAACTGATTCAACTTTTTGGAATTCAGGGAATATTACTCTCATGACTCCTTACTGAAGAATCTATTAGAAAATAAGCTCCCCCCCCCCGAAAAAAAAAAAAGAAAGAAAAGAAGAAATAAGCTCCAGACAACTATAACAACCAGACAGACGTTGGTCTAAGAACTTAACAGTGACCATGAAACATCTCATTTTAATCAAAACAAGGTTTAAGAGGAAAAGATTATAATTTACAATGGTTATATTCTCTGATAATGTGGGCAAGCTATAGCTCTAAAAAATAGGTTGAGGAGAATGGAGAGAATATATTAAAATGTGTCTTAAACTGTTTCTACTGATTATGTTAATGGTGGTTATATTAGTATTGCTATTCTGAAACTGTGATATTACAATATGGAATAAAGTAAATGTGTAAGCATCATGGAAGGCTCAACTCAAAACTTCTCTCTGAGGCCTTCTTTTATTCCACTAAGAAGAATAAATCTTTTACTTTCTTTGAGTTCCCTTCAGATGCTATATAATTCTTTTATGACACATTACTTTCTATTTTGCATTATAGTGATTTGATGCAAGTTTTTTCCTTAAGCACCATGATAATGAGTTTCTTTACTTAGCACAGTGCTAAGCACATAAGTTGAACAATAAATATTTGTGTATAAATAAATAATTTACCTTGAAGAAACTTAGCAGATACAGAGAGAGAACATTAAAATTGCTAATACAATTCTTGTTTAGGGTCCATATTTTTTCCAAAGTAATACAACATCTCAGTGATAGAGTGTTCTTATTATTAATGCCACCTCATTAAATAGTAAAATATTCCTTTTATAAGTCTAGGCCTTGCCCTTGGTGATTTTTTGTTTCTTTATTTTTGTTCTATACAGGTAGTATAGAAATACCTCCCCAGGGGGCTCATATTTTTACTGTTTTCTGAAGTTAGTTTTTATGAATATAATTTGTCAGGCAAGCCTTATAGACTGTAATTACTTATCCACAAAAAAAAGCATTTACACCATTACTAATGACCAGCCCTCAGCTTTCTTGGGTACAATGATCAAGGTAACTTGGTACAGGATGTAAGCAAGCTGTCATGTTCATTCTGATTCTGTGCCCCAGCTACATGCTTACAAGCAAATACATTTGTGAGAGGAGACTTAAGCCAGCTGCCTTAGACCAGAAAAAAAATGCAATAAACAAAAACCCTGCCTTTCTGCTGCCTTGGCAGACTATCTTGCTAGTTTAGTGTTAATTAAAAACATAACTCATGCACTTGTATTAACCAACAGAAGTCTTTCTTGGAGAGAAACGAACCTTAACTAAAGAGCCTGCGGGAAAAATAGCGTCCTATGTCTAGATGTGCAGACAGTGGAGTGTAGAGTCTTATTACACAAGAAGTTCTGGTCTAAAGTAATTGTTTTTCTTACAAAGTTAGATAAGGCAGAAATCTCTCTCAAATTACAATAAATCATGCTCTTCATAAGACTTTTGCCAGAAATTCTCAAGTGGCTGAGGGGCATCACAAGGTGTACTGTAACTTCCTAAACAAAAACTTCCTTCTTGGGGGCCTGAGACGGCCCTTGAAAGTGTTAGGAAAGAAACGAGGCAACACAAGTAAGAGGAAAGTGAAAATAAACAAGGAAGGAAATAAACTACTATAAGCGTCCTTCAAGAATATAGATTTATACTATAGATTTAGTAAACTTGATGGCATATAATTCATTTAAATAAATGAATTCAATTCAATTCATTTGAACAAATATTTATTCAATTTCCTTTACTAGGTACCTGACATTGTGCTAGGTGTTTTGGGGGAACCTGAAAGAAGTAGAAAGGCAGAAGAATTATATTGTTGGTATAAAATATCTGTGATTTGGAATCAGTGGAGGCTGCATTCAACTAGGGATTTTTACCAACGTTTATCATCTCTGTCCTCTGATTAATCACTTAACTGTAGGTCTTCTAATCACTGCCTCCCCTGCTCTGTCATTGTACAAATAGGGATAAAGGAATATGTTTCATAGAATTCTTAAGATGATTAAATGAAACATCAACCACAGGTCACAGATCATGACATTTTCAAAGTATTTAATACTTTTAGTTGCTACCTATATAAACCTCAGTCCTGCCCTATAGGATCTTACTTTACAGAAACCAAAGACATAAGAGCCTCTAAAAGAAATAGAGAAAGATGAAAATTTATGGGTTTGCAAGAAAGATAAATGAGATAAATTGTATACCTTACATTTAATCAAATGGTGCAGACTTTGTGGTCTGTATGAAGGGTTAGGCCTGTTGCTTTTTGTTTTATTATTGAAAATTCTATGGAAGTGACATTGGACAGATGGCAGATATCAGTTTCATCCCCCGCCCCACCCCATCTTTCTCTCTCTCTCTCACACACAGACATTAACAAGGAGACAGCAACTCACTATGGAAAACAGCATCAGTAGGGTTGAAGAGTCTAAGAAAGTGCAGCAGTAGTGGAACAAAATATAAAGAGTACTCACAAAGAAAGGATTATTGGGAAGATAAGCATACCTGAGATGTTTGGAGATGACTAGGTCAATGAACAATGGAGAAGGGTAAGAGATATCAGTATCAGTCACACAGTGGGTGCCTTTGTGGTCCCCAGTGGCATGCTCTGCCATGGTCCCCACTGGCAGCATTTGCCACTGAGGTAACTACCATCCACCAGCACTGTGAACACCCTGGAGAGGGAGAGAATTCCGTACCCTTCTAAAAGAAGCCACTGTTGTGCTTCCTTGGGATTGAGGCCCCAACTTCTCCAAGCCCATATGAACTCCAGACCCCAGCTCTGTGGCTCTGTGGCTACATCAAGCACAACTGTACCTCAGACACCACAGCTACCACCACAGTGAGCTCGTCTGTACTCTGAACCCTGCAGCCACCATTGCTCCAAGCATGTTCATGTTTCAGATCCTAGCTCTGTGTCCACTCTAATACTGGAACCACCACTGCTGCAATCATGTTAGCAACCTGGTCCATGCAGGAGTGGGAGCCTTGACATGCCTGCTGCATGGTCACTTCATGAATGTTGTGCCTCATGCATTATTAGCACTGCAGCAGTGGATACTGGCACTGGAGCCATTGCTGCTTTGGATCTCCAAGCCATGGTCCATCCATACAAGACTGTGTTTCAGACCTTGTCTCCATGGTCACTCTGTGGGTGCCATGCATCATATACTGGTGCCACCATCACCACAAGTACACCCACAAGTCAGACTTAGTGTCAGTAGGGATCCCACAACTTCCCCAGTAAAAGAAAAAGAAATTATAAGAACTCCAATAGTGTGAGTCACCAGTGTAGACACTCATATCCTTGGCTGCAAAGGACCACTGCAATCTTTGCCAGTGCAAACCTTGGCTGGCAGAGCTGCATAAAAGTATCTCAATACACCCTCACATAGCTATTGGTGAAGGTCTTTCTCCACTGAAATCAACCTGTGAAATCTGGAAAAAGGTGACTCTTCTATCAGATGCATAGACATTGATACAAGGCAAACAACAACAACAACAACAACAACAACAACAACAAAACCACAGAAAACAAAAAATAAAAAAGCTAATACCAAATGTACACAATAATTTTCCAGCAACCAACAATGCCAAAGATATGGATATCTATGAGTCAAAGTAATTGTTTTAAGGTGGTTTAGGAAGCCACAAGAGAACACAGATAGACAACTTGAGAAAACTCAGGAAAACAATACATGAACAAAATGAGTCGTGCAACAGAGAGAAATAATAAAAAGAGAACCATACAATTTCTGGAGCTGGAAAATACAATGAATCAAATAAAAAAGTACAGATGCAGGGAAAACATAGAATGGACATAATGGAGAAAGCCTATGAGATTTATGAAACACTATCAAGAAAGCTTACTTTTACATTATAGTATTTATAGAAGATAGAGAAAATGGACACAAGTTTATTTAAGAAAATAACCTTAGGTGGCACCTGTGGCTCAAAGGAGTAGGGCGCTGGCCTCATACACCAGAGATTGTAGTTCAAACCCAGCCCCTGTCAAAAACAACAAAAAACAAAACAAAACAAAAACAAACAAACAACCACAAAAAAAGAAAATAAAATAACAGTTAGAAACTTCCCAAATATGGGGAAAGATATGAGTATCCAGATACTTTAAGATCAAAGATCTCCAATCAGTTTCATCCCAAAGAAGACTTCAAAGAGATATATTATAATCAAACTCTCAAAAGTCAAAGACAGAATCTTGAAAGAATCAAGGATATACATGTTCCTCATGTACAATTAGACCCCCATAAGGCTATTATCAGCTTTCTCAGCATAAAATTTGCAGCCTAGGAAAGATATTTTCAAAGTGCTAAAGAACAAACAAACACCTCCTCTCCACCAACCCAGAAATCTGTCTTTCAGAAATGCAGAAGAGCTAAAGGCTTTCACCAACAAGTAAAACCTGAAGGTTCATCACCACTACACATGCCTTACAAGAAATGTTAAAGGGAATTCTTCAGTTCTTCAAGGTGAAATAAAAATATGCTAATTGGTAACATGAAACCGTGAAAGTATAAAATTGACCGGCAAAAGTACATGATCAAGGGGAAGGGCAAGATGGGTGACTGAGAGCAGCTTCCGAGGGAGGTTCCTGTTCAAAAGGAAAGATAATGTCCAGAAACAGCCGAATTAAGCTGAAGACTGCGACCCCGGCCGAGAGAAAGATGATAATGCAGGTCACCTCTGCTAAGGCAAGATGCGACTCAAACAAACCAAGCTTCAGGTACAAAATTCATCTAGAAGGAGGAGTGTCCATCCTCTCTCCCAAGAAAGCTGTGGTTTTTCTTTGTTTTTCTCTCTCCTTTCTCTTCTCTCTTGATTTGCTCCTGCGGGTTTTCCACAGACAAGCGGTGAACTGTGGACCTCTTGCTTCACCCCACGGGTGAGTGCTGTGTGAAGTGGGGACTACTTCCTGAGAGGGACTTTGCTGTGACTCTGAATACTCTCTTGATAGGCAGAAATATTGAACTAAAATCTTCCCTGCCATTCTGAACTTCCAGTACACCCTTCCCCCCTTACCTGATGAACCAGAAGCCTAACCCCTGCTGAGACTGAGGGAGGAGGTTCTTGAGCAGGGACCCCTCCCTGTCTGCCAGACCAAGTGCCCCCCCACTAAGGACTCTGGGGGCTGTGCCAAGCCCCCCCCCCCAGGATATCCACCAGCAGCTGTGTGGCCTCACACCCCGAGCCCCATGCCACTGTGCCTGCTCGGGCCACTGTATGAGCAGCTCTGGGACCTGGGACCCACAACCCATGACCCACACCTGCCCGGACCTCCTTACAAGTGGCACTGGGACCCACTACCCACAACCCACGCCTGCCTGGACCTCTGTACTAGTGGCACCATGATCTGTGACCCGCAACTATCGCCCGCCGGGAACTCCATATGAGGGACACTGCGTACCCGCCAGGACCTCCATACAAGCAGTGCCATGACCCGTGACCCATGACCTGTGACCCGTGCCCGCCAGGCCTCTGCATGCCCTAACCAGGAACTCCAGGAGCCGTGCAACCCAGCGTCCTCCCTCCCATACCCTCTCTGCCTCCATACCGGCCACTTGTCTGGCCAAAGACTCTGGTAGCTGCAGGCCCTCTGGAGCCCTCTCTGCCTCTGCGCAGAGCCCTTCTCTTGGCCAGAGACTGCTGGAGCCTTGGGCTCTCTGTGCCAAAGTCACCGGGTGCTAGGGACTCCCAGAACCATATGCACCATCCCCCGCCCTGTTGCTGGATCCAGGTGTGTCACACTCCGTAGCTGCTCCCACAACCAGAACTCCCTGGCTGGGGCAGCCCCAGAGGAAATACACAGGGTCACTCCCTACAAAGTTCCAGCAACAATAGAGTGATCCCACTGGGGTCTAATCTTGATGAGACACCTCCCCAACTCTGAGGATGGCCAGAGGTAATGGTGAAAAACAAACATGAGGCGAAATCAGTGGAAAAATTCTGGCAATATGAATAATCAGAGAAGATTAACTCCCCCAAAGAACAATGGGGCAGACACAATACAAAATCCCATGCACAAACAAATAGCTGAGATGTCAGAATGAATTTAGAATCTGGATAGCAAATAAGACCGAATTAGAATTCCAAGCAGTTACCAAAAAGATGTCACAACAATTCAACAAATTCAAAGACCAAAGGACCAAAGATTTTGACACATTGAGACAAGAAGTTGCAGCCCTCAAAGATCTGAGAAACACAGTAGAATCTCTCAGTAACAGAATGGAGCAAGCAGAAGAAAGGATTTCTGACATTGAAGACAAAGCTTTAGAATGCTCCCAAACTCTCAAAGAGGAAGAGAAATGGAGGGCAAAAACAGACCACTCTCTCAGAGAGCTCTGGGATAATTTGAAGAAAACCGATATTCCTCTTATAGGGATCCCCGAAAGTGACAAAGTGGCTTCACAAGGCACAGAGTCTCTTCTTCATGAGATTATGAAAGAGAACTTTCCAGACATGCCAAGAGATTCTGAAATTCAGATAGCAGACAGTTTCAGAAGTTCAGCATGACTCAACCCGAATAAGACATCCCCCAGACACATCATAATCAATTTCATTAAAGTTAATATGAAGGAGAAAATTCTGAAAGCAGTCAGATGAAAGAAAACTATCACCAACAAGAAGAAGAATATTAGAATAACTGCAGATATTTCTGCTGAAACCTTCAAAGCTAGAAGAGGATGGTCATTGACTTAAATCTCCTAAAACAAAGTAACTTTCAACCCGGGATCCTGTATCCAGCTAAACTGAATTTCATTTATGATGGAGAAATTAAATACTTTAATGACATTCACATGTTGAAGAAATTTGCCATAACTAAACCAGCTTTCAAGGATATCCTCAGACCTATCCTCCATAAAGACTAGCGTATGAGAGATTAAAGATGGTGGCCGAGTAACAGCTTCCCTGCAACTGGGCACAGTGAGTCTGGGGAGATAAGACTCCAGGCATCTCTGGCTGGTGGGATCTGCCTATAATCATCCCTTTGAGGATAGAGGATGTCAGAAAGAGACTTCTGGACCCTGGGAGGAGGAAAAAAACAGTGGAAAACTTGCAAGTGGTTGCGTGTGTGCGATTGACCTAATCCCGCCAGCAACCATAAGTACAAGCAGCACTGAGACTGCAAACCAGAAAGGCCTTACCTATGAACTGTTTTGGTGTTTTTGGACTTGGCACTCAGTTGAACTGCCTTGGGGAGAGCTTGACCAGGAGTGCAGAGAATTTGGGGCATTGACTGGGGCCCCAGACAGAGCCACTGAGCTGGGCTGCAGGGAGCCATTGAGAGAACTGCTCTGGCAAGCTCCGCACTCAGGGTCCCAGAGCAAGGATTGGGCGGGACCTAGCAACCTAGTGACTGAGCAGCCTAAAGGCGGGGACTGAGCTTCCTTACAGCCTTAACCCATAGGGGCAGAGTGAGATGGTTATGGCACACTGGAGCCTCGGGCTGTTACCCTGTGTAGAGTGCTGTGGCATCACAGCTCATAGCAACCTGAAACTCCTGGGCTTGGCGCTGCCTGGAACTCCATGAGAGCTGCACCGTGACCCCGCAACAACTGGGTCTCTGCATGCTCTGACCAAGAACTGCGGGAGCCGCGCAACCCTGTGTCCTCCCTCCTGTGTCCTCCAAGCCTACACACTGGCCCGCTCATCTGGTCAGGGATACTGGTAGCCACGTGCCCCCTGCAGCCCTCCCTGCCTCTGCACAGAGCCCTTCTCTTGGCCAGAGACTGCTGGAGCCTTAGGCTCTCTGTGTCAAAGTCACTGGGTGCCAGGCACTCCCAGAACTGTGTGCACCACCTTCTGCCCTGTTGCTGGATCTGAGCGTGTCACACTCCAGAGCTGCTTCCACAAACAGAACTCCCTTAACTGGAGCAGCCCAAAAGGAATCACACAGGGTCACTCCCTACAAAGATCCAGCAACAATAGAGTGATCCATTGGGGTCTAATCTTGGAGAGACACCTCCCCAACTCTGAGGACGGCCAGAGGCAATGGTGACAAACAATCATGAGGTGAAATCAACAGAAAAACTCTGGCAATATGAATAATCAGAGTAGATGAACTCCCTCAAGGATCCAAGGGGGAGACAAAGCACAAGATCCCATGCACAAACAAATAGCTGAAATCAAATGTCAGAAATCGAATTTAGAATCTGGATAGCAAATAAGATTGAAATAGAACTCCAAACAGTGACCCAAAATATATTTCAAGAATTCAACAATTTCAAAGAACAAATGACCAAAGATTTTGACAAATTGAAACAAGAAGTTGCATCCCTCAAAGATCTGAGAAACACAGTAGAATTCCTCAGTAAAAGAATGGAACAAGCAGAAGAAAGGATTTCTGACATTGAAGACAAAGTTTTCGAATGCTCCCAAACTCTCAAAGATGAAGAGAAATGGAGGGCAAAAACAGATCACTCTCTCAGAGAGCTCTGGGATAATTCAAAAAACAATCCAACATTCATCTTATAGGGATCCCCAAAAGCGATGAAGTGGCTTCACAAGAGACAGAGTCTCTTCTCCATGAGATCATGAAGGAGAACTTTCCAGACATGCCAAGACACTCTGAAATTCAGATAGCAGACAGTTTCAGAACTCCAACATGACTCAACCCAAATAAGACATACCCCAGACACATCATAACCAATTTTACTAAGGTTAATATGAAGGAGAAAATTCTGAAAGCTGCCGGATGAAAGAAAACCATTACCTACAAGGG
>CAUYPK010091331.1:0-17320 GCA_963574355.1 Loris lydekkerianus
AAAAGCTTTTTCTGCATCGATTGAGAGAATCATATGGTCTTTGTTTTTTAATTTGTTTATGTGCTGAATTACATTTATAGATTTGCGTATATTGAACCAGCCTTGAGACCCTGGGATAAAACCGACTTGGTCATGATGTATAATTTGTTTGAGGTGTTGTTGGATTCTGTTTGTTAAGATCTTGTTGAATATTATTGCATCTATATTTACTGTTCAGCTGTTGAAGGACATTTTGGTTGGTTCCAGTTTGGGTTTTTTACAAATTAAGTTGACCTTCATCTACAGGTTTTTTCATGGACTTAAGTTTTCATTTCTTTGGGATAAATGCCCAGGAGCATTGCTGGGCTGTATTGCATTTTTAGTTTTAAAAGAAACTACAGAAGTATTTTTCAGAGCAACTATACTGTTTTACATTCCTAGCAGCAACATGAGAGGTCAGTTTCTTCGCCAACATTTGGTATCATTGTTATTTTATTTTATTTTTTTTTAGCCATTCTGATACGCATAAAGTGACATCTCATTGCGGTCTTAATTTGCATTTCCTCTAGGGGCTAGAGATGGCAAACATCTTTGTATGCACTTATTTGGCCTTTTAATATTCTCTTCCATGATTTCCTGTCTCTTCATAGCTTTTGCTTATTTTATACTATTGAGTTTTCAGTTGTTTTTTTTTTATATTCTAGATACTTGTGTTTGTCAGATATGTGATTGCTATTATTTTCTCGTGGTCTATAGCTTGTCTTTTAATCCATTCAACCAAATCTTTCGCAGAACTAAGGTTTTAAAATTTTATTAAGTTCAATTTATTAATTTTTTTTCTGTTATTGATTGTGTTTTAGTGTCAACTTTAAGAGATCCACAATAAACTCCAGATCCTGAGGATTTTCTACTAATATTTTTGAATGTTTACAATTTGCATTTAAATTAATGATCTATATTGTGTTAGTTTTATGGGCTTTAAAGTGTACGACTTGGGTCGTTTGTTTTTTGTCTATGGTTGTGCCATTACTTAAGCATCATTTGTTGAAAATACTCTCCTCTTTCTATTACATTGCTTTTGCATCTTTCTAAAAAATTACTGTATTTGAGTGGCTCTATTTCTGGGCTCTCTATTCTGTTCCATTGATTGATCTATGTATGTGTCTCTCTGCCAAGATAACACCATCTTCATTACTGTAGCTATATAAATCAGCTTCTTAAAATCAAGAAGAGTCATTTTTCACTCTTTGTTCTTCTTTATCAAAGTTGTTTGATCTATTCTCGTTTCTTTGCCTTTCCATATAAATTGTAGAATAATCTTGTCCGTACCTACAAAACATCTTGCTAGGATTTTGACAGAATTACATTAAACCTGTCTATTGCTTGGGGGAGGAGAAACATCTTACTATATTGAATTCTCCAGTACAAAATCCTGTATGTCTCTCAATTTATTTAGATCTTCTTTCATTTCTTTCATCAGAATTTTGTAGTTTTCAACATGCAAGTTCTGTACATGTTTTATCCCATTTATACACATGTATTTCATTTCTCAGTGATTCTAAATGGCATTATATTTTTAAAAATTTATTTCCATGTGTTATAGTAGTATAGGTATGATTGATATAGATCTTCATATTGCATCCTATCATGTTACTGAAATCACTTGTTAATTTCTAGTTTTTTAAAATTTGTGTATTCCTAGGGATTTTTTTTTTTTTACACAGGCAGTGGAGTCATTTATAAATAGGGACAGTTTTATTTCTTCCTTTCCACTTTCCATGCCTTTTATTTCCATTTATTACCCTTCTGCTACAGGTAGAACCTCCACCACTGGAGTACATTTCCTGGTCCTGATCTAAAGGGGAAAACATTCATTATTTTATAGTGAGTAAAATGTTAGCTGGAGGTGTTTTGCAGATCCTTTTTATCAAGTTGAGGAAGTTCCCCTCTATTCCCACTATTAGTTTTTATTACAAATGAGTATTAAATATTTTCATATGCTTTTTTCTGCATTTATATGATCTTAATCATATAAATCATATATATGATCTCACAATTCTTCTTCCTTAGCTTATTAATATGTGGATTATATTGATCAGTTTTTAAAATATTGGACTATCCTTGGAAATCTGAATTAAATTCTACTTGGTAGCAGTATATATTTTTAAAAAATATATTGGTGAATTCTGTTTGATATATATTTAAGGATTTTTTTGCCTTTGTATGCTTGAAGAATATTGGTTTATTTTTCTTCTCTCTCTCTCTTTTTTTTTTTTTTGGAAGGGGTACTATCATTGTCTGGTTTTGATAGCATGGTAATTTTGGCCTCATAAAATGAATTAAAAAGAGTTCATTTGTACTTCATTTTCTTGAAGAAATTGTGTAAAATAGGTGTTAATACCCCTTTAAATGTTTGAAATAATGCTTAATGAAACTATATGGGCCTAGAAATGTCTTTTTTGGGGAAGTTTTAAATTCCAAACTCAATTTCCTCAATAGTTTCGAGACTACCCAAATTTACTATTTCTTACTGGGTGAATTCCTGTAGTTTGTGGTTTTTGAGGTCCAGCTCATCTACATTTTCAAATTAATGTGTGCATAATTTTATAGTGTGTATACACATACATGTATACATGTTTTCTTGTTGAGGTCTGTGAGATCTGTAATAATGTCTTCTGCTTCATTTCTGATTTTGGTAATTTGTATCTTCCTTTCTTTTTGTCTGTCTTGCTAGAGGTTTGTTAATTTTACTAATCGTTCAAAGAACTAAATTTTTGTTTCATTGATTTTCTCTATTATTTTTCTGGTTTTTAATTTCACTGATTTCTAAGGAAACCTGTGACCTTCTGATTTCAAGATTGTTCTTTTTTAAGCACCAAGGGAGGCAAGAAAAGCTTTATCTTTCTCTTCTGCACCCCTGTTAATAAATGTTACAGATTTACTCTGTAACATTTGGGTTCAGTCAAAAGGGTGCACTCAAGGGTCCAGAGGGCCACACATGGCCCCAGTGCTGCAGATTCTCTGTCCCTGATGGAGACTTTCTCTTTATCGATGTAAGTGGGTGGTACTATAAAGTTCCCTTTCAGCTGTGTTTTCCCTGGACCTCATAGATTTAGATCTGTTATTTTTGCATTTTCATTCAGTTTCATGTGTATATTTTTGGTCCTTGATTATTTTAGGAGTAGGTTGCTTCATTCCTATGTTTTGAGTGATTCCTGTTGTCTTTCAGTTACTGATTTCCAGTTTGATTCCATTGTGGTCTGAGAAAACACTGTTTGATTTTAATTCTTTTAAAGTTCTCGTAAGATTTATTTTATGGCCTCTACTTCTTTAGCTGGTGAGAGATTTTTGTGACCATTATGTTTTTCTTGAATAGTAAAATGTCATTTATTGCACAAGTTTCAGAATGGTGAATCATAATACCTCTCCTGGATGAAAATTAAACCAGAGGAGGGATGTCCATCCCTGGGGAGGCACAAAGCAGTGGCCAGATGGCTTCATTTCTGGACATCATCTCTAGACTGATTCTCATTAAGAGGTGAGGTGCTGTGTACTGTTAGCCATGGGTATCCTTGTGAGTGTTCACAAGTGCAGTCAAGAGGCGGAGCACAACAAACATGTATAGGCTATTTGCTCAGGATACCCTGCATTGAACTGGGGTGGCTCCCAGACACTATCCATGTGCCAGGCAGTTCCTTTCTGAACCTTTGCTCCTTGTTTGCTCTGGGGTTCCACAAGATGTCCTCATACCTGATAAAATCCCTTCCCCTTCCCCCATTTTAAAAACATAATTTAGTTTGAGTTGTTCTTTGTAACTTGCAACCAGAGACTCTTTTTTTTTTTTTTTTTAACTTTCAGTGAGTGTTTTATTGTATGAAAGACAAAATTCTTTGTTTTCTCTTCCCATCACAGTAAATTTTATTTATTTATTTTTTAATTGTTAATCATAGCTGTGTACATTAGTGCAATTGCCTGTACCCATTCTAAGATGCACCATAGATGTGGCCCCACCCTTTGCCCTCCCTCCACCAGAGACTCTTGACTGAAACAGATTTGCTTTTCACAGCAAGCCAGTGAGGTACTGGTCTAATTGAGCTGCCAACACTCGCATGGCTCTGAGAGGCAGATGGGATCCTGAGTCACTAGAACTGTGTCTTGAACCCATCATCTTGGTCTTATATTACAATTAGAGGGCATTTGTATTGCTATGGGAGGCCAGTGTGTAGCCCTCCTTCCTCACTAAGGTAATATTAATTATAAAGAGAGACAAGTTAATGTACCAAATCCTGCTTTAGAAAGGATTATTAGATACCTAGGTTACTTCTGTTACATTCATAATAGTGCACACTTGTCATTTAAGAATGTGTGTGTGTGTGTGTGTGCATGAGAGAGAGAGAGAGAGAAAATAAATACCGTTTTCAGCCTCTATATCTCTGTAAATGATGCTGGTCTTCACATAAAATGCTCTTTTCTCCCACCTCAGCCTCCCAGTGCGAGATAGGCTGATTCTATGGCATTCTACCCAGGGCGACAGAGTGAGACTCTGTCTCAAAAAAAAAAAAAGAAAAAGAAATGTGCTTTTCTTATCTACTCTATAATGACTACTAATCTGAATTTAATACTGATTACACAAATTTTAATATTTCAACTCCCTGAGAGTCCTAAGGTTTCAAGGGGTCCTAGTAGACTCAGGCCTCAGCAATTCACAGGGTCCCCATCAGTCCCAGAATAAGGCTCAGGGTACCTGTTGGCTAAGGAGCCCACACTGCAAAGCCACCCTTGCTCACTTGAGTGTACTCTGCTTACATTATGACCTTGCTAGATTGGCAGCTCCCTGAGATCAGGGACAGAATCTCACTTACTTCTGCATCCTTATGCTTATGCAAGAGAAATTAGAAAATAAGAATGAATGAATCAATGAATTATTTAATAAATTGGTGGTCAGAAGCCTAATTTCACAGAAGAAAGAGGTTCTAACAGTGGAACTGGAATCTAGAATGTCTCATAATAAATCAAAGTAACATTACAAAGTAATGGTTTCATAGAAATTTATTTTTAAAATTGTTGCCCTGGGTAGAGTGTAGTGTTGTCAGCCTATCTCACACTGGAAGGCTGAGGTGGGAGAAATTTTATCTGTGTGAGATCAGAGAGTTAAATTTTATGAAGAACAGAATCAGCAACAAGAATGGTTGACAGGAGATTTCTATAGGAATGCAGCATTTTTGTGTGACATCATGTCAAATCAAATGACTTGAATATTTCCTTGCAAGATAAAACTAAGCCTATATATGATATGTGACAAAAAATCCAAGCATTTCAGAAAAAAAGCTATCTTTTTTCAAAATACCTCTTCAAAAGGAAATTGCAACATTTGAAAATACCTCTTCAAAAGGAAATTGAACATTTCCCCCAGTTAGCAAGGGTCATTGATAAGCACAATAATATTAATATATGTGAATCATTTGAAGAATACATAGGTGTTACAGACCTATTAATTGGAGAATATTGGGAAAGTTTCACTGACTCCAGGAGAATCATAACATCACATTCAAATTAGCAGTTCACCCCCACGTAGTTTGTATCACCAAGGCACTTAAAGAACTATTGTATTTGCAGTTTAAATGCAGTAGAATACCCAGGCCTTTGGTGTCATGCCTGAAAAACACTTTCATGCTTTTCAACCACTTATTGGTGCTAAAGCTACATTTTCCTATCTAACCCAAATCAAAATGCCCTTGAGGTCACAGATGACTGATACCCATCTGGAGGATCAACTGAAGCTGCAGACCTCCATGCTGCAACCCAATACTCAAATGCTTTCCAACTAAAAGCAAACACAACAAAGTCATTAAAAGGTTAGATAACTTTAAAATTAACAAATGGTTTTCACTTTTTGAAATTATTAATATGTAGTAGTTACATCTTACAAAATAATTTTAATTTTTCAGTATATCTAATTAAAGTTTCTTGAATATAACCTTATTTGATTATAACTAAATTAATATAATTTAACATTCCATCATGAAAATGCACAGTTATCTGCAAAGCTGTGTCCTGTGGAAAGATGGGCCAGGCCAAGCATGCACATACACACATCATTTCATTCTTATTTACAACACACAAGACACAAAGCAAGAAAAACAGCTCACCTGGCTGTGTTAGGTGAATGACGGAATAAATACCTCTGCTGACTATGCACTAACCACCGTGCTAGTCCTGAGCCTTCGGGAATGGTAGAAAGCTGCTCTTGTTTTCAGGGAACTCACAGCCTCAGAGAGATGGAGAGGTTTAAATGGAGGATGCTCCACCATCATTAACAGTTTAGTAGTAAGATATAATGGGGAGTATTGACAACTACAATGTAGTCAGCATTGACCATTTACCAGCGCTGTTCTGAGCAACCAACAGGAAAATATTCCCCTCAACAGTCCTTTGAGTTGGGCTATTATGACCTCCTTTTATAGATGAAGTGTGCTTTGGTTTAAATGTATCCTCCCAAAAGCATGAATTGAAATCCCCCAATGCAGCAGTGTTGAAAGATGAGACCTAATGAGCCATGTTGCCTCATGAATGGATTGATGTCACTTATAAAAGGCCTTGAGGCTGCTAGTTCAATCTCTTGTTCTCTCTCACCATGTGGTGCCTTCCACCACCTGTGACTAGCAAGAATGTGCTCACTATACGTGGGCCTCCCTCTTGGACTTCCCAGTTTCCAGAGCTATGAGAAATAACTCTCAGTTCTTTATCAGGTACCCAGTCTTGGGCATTCTATTGTAGCAGCACAAAACAAACTAGGACATGGTGTCAGGGTCCAGAGCAGTCAATCAACTTGCTCAGCATCATTTGGCCCCTGGGGATGGAGGGGTCTTAACTAGGGCAGCACAGCCCTGTGGCCTGTACTCCTGGCCACTGAGTTGAAGTAGCCTGGGCCCAGAGGATGTGCCCACTTATCCAGGGGAAGGGTCCTCCAGGTAGGATTCCGTAAGGCGGGAGTTTGTGAGCTGAGGCTTGCTTGGGTAAGGAGTAGGGGCTGGGGTGTATGTGGAGGGGGGTCAGGCTAAAAAGAAATGGGAAGATGATCATGAGTGGCCCTTTTAGCTTATACCCAGGGATTATGAGGAGGCCTTGGACCATGCTAAGTATAAAAACTAGATGCTCATATTGTAGAACTTCTGTAAGTTGACCACCCCAGAGACTATAACATGCTGGTCAACATATAGAGGTGGTCAACATAAGGAACTAGGCCTACTGCATTAGTAAGCACATGTGGTGCATATCCAGTCTGTGAATATTAGGTCACCTTAGAGAGGTGGTCACTGTAGGAAGGTGGTCAACTATGGAGCTTCTGCTATATTTCCATTTTAGAATAGTTGATGACAGTGTGGCATGGATGTTAGAGGGGAAGATTACAAACAGGGAGGACAGCCAAGACCTGATAGCAACCCTAGGCAGCAGGGATGGGGAACCCCAAGAACACCAAGATATTGTTTAGTTAGATATATGATGAGATTTAGGAAAAAAGGAAAAACTAGTATACCTCCTAGGATTTTTTTCTTGAGTGACTAAGTAGGTAGAGGAGTGGCTTACCAAATTAAGACCAACAAAATTAGCTGATTGTGGTAGATCATGCCTGTAGTTCCAGCACTCTGGGAGGCTGAGGCAGGAGGATCACTTGATCCCAGGAGTTTGAGTAGCTGTAAGCTTTGACACCACATCCCTCTACCCAAGGTAACAGAGTGAGACTCTGTCTCAAAACAAACAAACAGAAAAGACAACACCCCCCCCCCCCCGAACAAAACCCCAACAAAGCAAAACCAATCAAAAAATGACAATGAGGTATGATTTTAAGGAGAAACATGGGGATTTAAACTTTGTACAGCTTGAAAAGATTTTGAGATGATAACCAGAGGAAAGGTTGTTAGACACAGTGGGGGCACAGAGTACTCTATCTAAGGTAGCAAAAGGGGATTTGGAGGAACTTGTCATTGTAGCTGCTGAATTCTCCTCTGTGTTTTGGATGACCTATCTATGAAGAGCTTTACAATGAGATAATGAACAGAAAACAACAGAAGCCAGTAAAAGTGTTAGTGTGTGTCCAATATGTACATTTCCAGGATGAATGGGAGTAAGTTTTCTCATGTTTTTGAAATGGCCCCATGACCAGGTTGCTGGTAGCATCATCAGAAGTGAGGTGGCCAATGATGGCTTCAGATGACTTCCCATCATTTTACTGGGTGGCACTGGCCTGGGAGTACAGTGGGGAAATGCAATAGGAAGCATTTGCCCTGGAGCACTGTGTAAGTTAATTTGGCTTTTCTATGAACCCAGACAGTCACCAGATGAAGACTGATACTTTAACAGTGCCTCAGCCAGCAGAGAAGACTCAAAACCATTAGCAGATGTCTCCTGTGACCTTTTCCAGACTTGGGAGTGGGTCTTTTGCTTAGAAAAGGCCAGACCACAGGGGATAGCAGAGGCCCTGGTGAAATCGTTTCAGACAGATATTGGAAAATGAAAATAGATCTTTGGTTTTAAAATAAAGTCTGTCTAAAATAGCAGTTATTTTTGAGAAAGAATTAACTGAAGGGGTATGAAGGAGCCATCTGGGGTGCTGAGAATGTTCACCATCTTGATGTGAGTGGTGGTTACATGGGTTTATGCGTTAGTAAAAAGTCAATAAATTCACAGTCTTAGGATTTATACAATTTTCCTAAATTATTTAAGCTGTTTTGGGGTAAATTGTGTCCCTCCCAAATTCACAAATTGAAGTTCTCATAATGTCACCTTATTTGGAAGTAGGGTTATTGCAGCTGTAATTAGTTTAGTCATACTTAACCAGCTATACTTAATTAGGGTGGGCTCCTAACCCAAGATAACTGATATCTATATTAAAAGGGAAAATGTGGAACTAGGTATACACAGGGACAATGGCATGTGAAGACTGGAATGATGCTGTCACAAGCCAAAGGACCACCAAAAGGAAGCTGGGAGAGATTGGGAAAGATTCTCCTACACACACTTAGGAACCCACCTTGAAGGCACCCTGATCCAGGGCAATACATTTCTGTTTTTAACACACATAGACTCTGGCACTTTGTATAGCAGCCAAGCAAGCTAATAAATAAGCCATACTCCCAACTTTTATTAGTGTCTGTCTAATTCACAAATACCTGCCTCAGGTTGCTACCTACAAAGATACAGTAAAACATAAAAATTAATAAGCCAGTAAGAGAACTGAAGATCGGATAACCACCACAGTGATTTCTTTTTCTGATCTTGAGTTAGCCGATGTTCAAAGAGGACTCCTTTTCTTGGGAGGTATTTGTAGGTTCTTCAGGGTCATACTGAGAAAGTATGCCTGCATTTCAAATAAGTCATTGTTAAAAGTTGAATTAATCAAGGTAAATATTTAAGTAGTCTCAGCATAGGTAAGGATTTCTAAGTATAAAAACTAAAACAGAAATTAGAAAGGAAATTTGGCTACTTAAGAAGGCAAAGACAAGGGTGGCACCTGTGGCTCAGTGCATAGGGTGCCGGCCCCATATACCAAGGGTGGCAGGTTAGAACCCAGTCCTGGCCAAACTGCAACAAAAAAATAGCCAGGCATTGTAGTGGGCACCTGCAGTCCCAGCTACTCAGAATGCTGAGGCAAGAGAATCGCCGGAGGTTGCTGTGAGCTGTGATGCCACAGCACTCTACCAAGGGCAATAAAGTGAGACTCTGTTCCTAAAAGGAAGAAGAAGAAGAAGAAGAAGAAGAAGAAGAAGACACTTTAACCCCAGACAGCAAAAAATGCATTTTTTCCTAAATGCACATGAAATGTTCTGTAGTTGTGACCATGTGTTAGGCCATAAAACAATTCTCAATAAGTTTTAAAGGAATCAAATTGAAGTATATTCTCTTATCACAATGGAACAGAATTAGAAATCAATCTGGGAAAGAAATTTGGGGCATTCACAAATGTGTGTAAGTAAAAAAAAAAATTCCTAAATAAATAATGGGTTATAGGAAAAAAAAAAAAATCACAGTGAAATCATAAAATACATTGATATAAATGAAAATGAAAACCCCACATACAAAAACTTATTGGGATGTTGTGAAATCATTACTGTACAATGATTTCAAATCAATATCTCAAATCAGTAACCTAACTGCATTAACCAGCATTTTGTAGAGGACACAGAATGCTTTGAACATACAAGCACAGAAAGAAAGAGTGAGAGATTTAATTTA
The DNA here is from genome assembly GCA_963574355.1 of Loris lydekkerianus. Classification (NCBI taxonomy): domain Eukaryota; kingdom Metazoa; phylum Chordata; class Mammalia; order Primates; family Lorisidae; genus Loris; species Loris lydekkerianus. The sequence continues at coordinate 10,213 of CAUYPK010091331.1, forward strand.
ATTTAACCATTTGGTATACATGATTGTGGGGGCTGGCAAGTCCAAAATCTGCAGGGTAGGCCAAGGGGCTAGAGATCCAGGGACCAGTTCACATTGAGATGGAGTCCAAAGCAGTCTGGATGCAGAATTTCTTCTTCATGGGGAAGGTCATTTTGGTTTTTTCTCTTAAGATCTTCAATTGACTAGATCAACCCCACTCACCTTATGGAGGTTCATGTGCTCCACTTGATGTATTAATCTCATTTACAGAAACCTTTACATATATATAAAAAATGTAAAATATTTGACCAACTATCTGGGTACTGTGGCCTACCCACGTTGACATATAAATTTAACCATCACCCTAAGCTTCCACCTTAAGAAATTAGAAAATAAAAGCAAATTAAACCCAAAGCAAGAAGAAAGAAGGAAATAATAAATATTGGAATAAAAATAAAAGAAATAGAGAATAGACAAACTTAGAATCACTAAAGCCAAAATTTGGTACTTTGAAAAGATTAATAAAAACTGACAAAATTTTAGCTAGTCTGACCAAGAAGAAAAGGCTCGATTTATAAAAATCAAGAATGAAGGGGGGAGTAAATGTTACCTATCTTATAGAAATAAAAAAGATTATAAAGGAACTATTAACAGTTATAGGCTAACAAGGTGATTAAACAGAATGGGCAAATTTCCAGAAATGCCCAAACTGACTCGATGAGAAAAGGGAAATCTAAATAAATCTGTAGCAGGTAATTGAATTAATAATCAAAAAATTTCCAATGAAGAAAAGCCTGGGACTAGATGGCTTCAACTGATGAATTCTATTGAATGTTTAGAGGAACATTAACACACACATCACAAATTTTTTAAATTTGTTTTAATAAAATCATTAAAATCATTTCCATTCATGAGATACTTTACTAAGAAGATACTTTATTAAATCATAACTGTGTACATTAATGCATTTATGGGGCACAATGTGGAACGCTTACATCTAACTGATTAACATAACCATCTCCTTGCTTACTTATTTGTTGTGGTAAAATCATTCAAAATAGCTTAGAAATGCATCATTTCATTATACACATTAGGTTGGATTCCCCCAAATACCCTCCCTCCTTCTGGCCTCCCCCATCCCTTCCCCTCTCTTTCCTCTTCCCTTCTTCTTTCTGAACTATAGTTATGTTTTACCATTCCTATGAATGTGTGGGAGATTAGATACTGATTTCATAGTACTATTGAATACATTGATACTTTTTTTTCCATTCATGAGATACTTTACTAAGAAGAATATGTTCCAGCTCCACCCAGGTAAACATAAATGATGTGAAGTCTCTATCTTTTTTATGGCTGCATAGTATTCCATGATGTACATATACCACAATTCATGGGTTGATGGCCACTTGGGTTGCTTCCTTGACTTGGAAATTAGGAATTGGGCTATAATGAACATTCTGGTGCAAATTCTTTCAAAAATATAAGAGGGGTTTATGCTATGAGGCCAGTATTACCCTGATACCAAAATCAGACAAAGAAATAAAAACTAGAAATCAATATCCCTTACTAATAAGATGCAAAATTCTTAGCTAAATACCAGCAAACTGAATTCAATAGCATATAAAAAAAAATGTATACCTTTACCAAGTGGGATATATTGAAGGAATTCAAGAATGGTTCCACATATAAAAGTCAATATAACACACCATATTAACAGAACACAGAAGAAAAACATATGACTATATCATAACCATGAAAAAGCATTTAACCAAATATAGCACACTTGTATGATAAAAACACTTGAAAAACTAGAAATACAAGAAAACTTCCTCAATATGATAAAAGGCATCTGTGGAAAAACCCACAGCTAACATCACACATAATGATAAAAGAATGATTTTTTTTCCCTCTAAGACCAGGATCAAAATAAAGATGTGTGTTCCATTTAGCCTTGTACTGGAAGTTTTTTCCAGAACAAATGAACAAGAAAAAGAAATAAAAGGCATTCAAATCAGAAAGGAAGAAGTTAAAGTAGCTCTTTGTATAGACGATGTGATCTTGAGCATAGAAAATTTTAAGGAGGGAATCCACAGACAAAAAAATCTAACAGAGCTAACGACAATTTGAGCAAGTTTGTGGGTTTTAAGATTAGTACACAGAAAGTCAGTTTATGTACATCAGAAGTCATTCTATAAAGAAAAAAAAAAGAAGTCATTCTGTGCTCATGAATTAGAAGTCAGTTTATATACATCAGAAATCATTCTGTGCTCATGAATAATATTATTCATAATATTGTTAAGATGACAATACTCTCCAAATTATCTACAGATTCAATGATGAAACTGATAAATTTATCTTAAAATTTATATGCAAATGCAAGGACCCAAATACCCCTAACAACTTTGGTAAAAAAAAAAAAAAAAATTTGGAAGACATGTTTCCATATTTCAAAAAGTTGCTACAAACCTATGATAATCAGACCATTATAGCACTTACAATGGTAGTTACATATCTACCTAGATTAGTGAGATAGAATTATGAGTCCAGAAATAGACCTACATGTGCATAGTCAGCTTATTTAAACTAGGGTGTCAGGGCGATTCAATGGGAAAAAATTAGTCTTTTCATCAAATGGTGCTAGAGCAACTGGATATCCAGGTGAAAAGGAGTGAATTTTGGGGTGGCACCTGTGGCTCAAGGAGTAGGGTGCCAGCCCCACATACTGGAGGTGGTGGGTTCAAAGCCAGCCCCGGGCAAGACAAACAAACAAACAAAAAAAAACAGTGAATTTTGAGTCTTACATTATAATTTTAATATATAAAAATTAACTCAAATGGATCAAATAGCTAAATGTAAGAGCTAAAACTAAAACATTTTAAAAAGCAAACACGGGTGTAAATCTTTGTGACCTTGAATTAGACTATAGTTTCTTATTTATGCCACCCAAAGCACAAGCAGCTAAGGAAAAAAAATACATAATTTGAACTACATCAAATTAAAAATTTTGTGCCTCAAAGCATATTATTAAGAAATAAGAAAACTCGCAGAATGAGAGAAAATATTTTCAAATCATGTATCTTACAAGTGCCTAATATGCAGAATACATAAGGAGCTCTTACGACTCATCGGTGCTTATAAAACCCCAAGTAAAAAGGATTTGAACAGACATTTTTCTAAGAATGTATACAAATGGCCAATGAGCATGGAGAGAAGCTCATTATTATTAGTGATTGGAGAAATTCAATAAAAACTACAAGGAGATACCATTTCACATCTACGAGGTTGGCTATAATCAGAAAAGACAGATTGTAACCAGTGTTGAGAGTGATATGGGAAATCCAAACCTTCAGTCACTGCTGGTGAGACATGAAATGAGGAATCCACTTCTGGAGACACGTTGGTAGTTCCTAAAAATGTTAAATATGGAGTTACTAGAGGACCCAGAGTTCCATTCTTACATACACGTCAAAGAGAATTGAAACCATAAGTTTACGCAGAATGTTGAACACAAACGTTCATAGCAGCATTATTTACAATAGACAAAAGTGGAAATAACCTAAATGCCCATGCACTTAGCGTTTCATCCATACAACAGGATAGTATGCAGGCATAAAAAAATAATGGATGCTACAATCTGGATGAACCTTGACAATCTTGGTAAATGACAAAAACCAGGCAGAGAAGGCCCTATAATATATGATTCAATTTGTAGGAAATATCTAGAAAAGGCTAATCCATAGAGACAGAAAGATTAGTGATCACCCAGAGATGGGCGCTGGGGAGAATGGAGAATGACTTGCTTCTGGATACAGGGCTTCTTTGGGGGTGATGAAAATATTATGAAATTAGTAGTGATTGTATAATCTTGTGAATATACTAAAAATCATTTCAGTATGGTGAGTTTTATGATATGAGAATTATATCTTTTAAAAAGTAAAGACAAAGTAAAACTAAAAGAAAAATAATGAGAAAATTATTTGCAACAATTACAACAAATAAAATATTACTATCCTTAAAATACATAAACATCTGTCAAAATTTATTTTAGAAACAGCAACAGAAAAATTGGCCAAAGATATGAAAAGCCAGTGAACTATTTCATATAAAATAAAAATAAATTTAAAAGGTAAGAAAGAAATATCTCTCTCATCAGTAATTTAGTTCAAATCAAAAGGGGATATCATTGATTATATTCTTATAGTTTTATGTTTTGTGTGTTTTCTGCAATGTATATTAGTTTTCTATTTTAGAATCAAATGAATTCACTTAGAAGATATGTAACTCTCCCTGGAGAGTGTTGAGGGAGCTGAGGCACCAGGAGAGGGAGGGACTTTGTGAAGGCCTCTGACTATATGCACCCTGGTGGGCACCTTACACAAGGTGTTCCTTTTAATCCTAAAATAATATGTCAAACTTTAATTTACAGGTGGACAAACTGTGGCCTAGTTCATGATGTGACTCTCCAAGGGCTACATGAAGGCAACTGAAACTAAGTGGGAAAGTGGATTCAACCAGGCGCCCCCAACCTTGTGGGGCTTTCTGCCCCAGGAAGACCAGGAACCCACTTCTTCATCTGTTCCAACCACGTAATCTTAGGGACCAGAGTCTTATCTCAGTCATACCCTAAACCCAGCCATCCCTGAAGCATCCGGTGCCACAGACAAGGGATGGCAGCCAGGCTGCTGGAGGTAGGGCTCAGGTGTAATGGACCTACTCCAAGAAGGTGGGGACCTGCATAGTTCATCTTGCAGGGATGAAAGCAGAAGGTGGACAGTGTCCCACATCACTGGGGGAGTAGCCCTTCATATGTGTACCCCATAGGGTGCAGAAGAGCTCAGGAGGGAACTGGGGATAAGACACCTGCCTCTGAGAACCCAGGGGGCCCAGAGCACCCAATACTGGCTGGGAACAGGGACAGTAAACAGGACGGCAAAGATTTGAGTCCTGAGAGGGACCGCTAAGGTGATGAGGAGAGGGCGTCTCAGGAAGGGGGGTGCATTTGAGAGGAGACACCCATTAGGAGGGAAAATGGCTTCATAAGAAAACTCCTTAGCTTGGCTGGGCTGGTGTGTGCGTGCCTGCTGGAGTGCCTGTGTGTGCAGTGTGTTTGGGCATATGTGCTTGTGGGTGTACGTGTGTGCATATGTGTGTGTGCCTATGTGAATCAGCCACAACCCACATGAGAGGGTGGACATGTCCATGACTGACCTGCATGAGAAGACATATCTGCCACTGCCTGTGTGGCCTTGCCCACACCTGTTTCTCTGAGCTGAAGGTTAAGTCTCACTAACGGAGCTAAGGCTACTCCTTCCTGAAATGGCTGAGTCTGGGTCTCTTCAGGGGAGGTAATCACCTGCACAGTGCTTTTCCAGGGTGAAGGATCCCAAGTTCATGGGCCAAGGAGCAAGGTGGCCTTTCCTGACTCTCTGAATGACCTTGGGGTTTCTTTTGCATCCCAGCAGTGGAGTGAGTTCTCACACTCATTTCTTTACCATTACTCAAATTAAAAAGAGGCCTGGGAGAGGCTGAGTGGGAGCTGCGGAGCAGCAGGCCTGCGCCGACCGCACAGGGACAGGACGCTGCTGGGAGAAGGAGGAGGAGCAAGATGGCAGCCGAGTAACAGCTTCCTTGCATCTGGGCACCGTGGGTCTGGGGAGATAAGGCTCCAGGCATCTCTGGCTGCCTATAATCATCCCTGTGAGGATACAGGGAGTCAGCAAGAGACTTATGGACCCCAAGAGGAGGACAAAAACAGTGGAAAACTGGCAAGTGGTTGTGTGTGTTCAGTTCAATCGGTCTAATCCTGCCAGCAACTGCACACAAACTTAAAAAGCAAGAGGAAGTGAAAGGAAAATTAGGGCAAGGAAACAGATAAAATAAATCACGCATGAGGAAGAATCAGCAGAAAACTCCAGGCAACATGAAGAACCAGTCCAGAACAACCCCTCCAAGGGACCATGAGGTAGCTACTGCAGAGGATTCCACCTATGAAGAAATGTTAGGAATGACAGAAAGGGAATTTAGAATACACATGATGAACACAATGAAGGAAATGATGGAAACAATGAAGGAAACTGCTAATAAAGTGGAAAATAACCGAAAGGAAATCCAAAAAACAGAATCAAATAAGAGATGAATGATATGAAGAATATAGAAAGGATATAGCAGAGCTGAAGGAACTGAAGCAGTCAATTAGGGAACTTAAAGATGCAATGGAAAGTATCAGCAATAGGTTAGACCATGCAGAAGAAAGAATTTCAGAGGAAGAAGAGAAAGTTCTTGAGATAACTCTGATAGTAAAAGAGGCAGAAAAGAAGAGAGAGAAAGCAGAACGTTCAGTCAGAATGATGGGACTTTATGAAGTGTTCCAACATACGAGTTACAGGAATCCCAGAAGGGGAAGAAGAATGCCCCAGAGGAATGGAAGCCATACTAGAGAATATTATAAAAGAAAATTTCCCAAATATCACCAACGATGCTGACACACTGCTTTCAGAGGAATATTGGACCCCAGGTCACCTCAACTCTAACCAAGCTTCTCCAAGACACATTGTAATGAACCTGTCCAAAGTCAAGACAAAAGAAAAGATTCTACAAGCAGCCAGGAGTAAGGGCCAGTTGACCTACAGGGGCAAATCCATCAGAGTGACTACAGACTTCTCTAATGAAACTTTCCAAGCAAGAAGACAATGTTCCTCTATCTTTAATCTACTTAAACACAACAATTTCCAGCCCAGAATTCTGTACCCTGCTAAGCTAAGCTTTAAAATTGACGGAGAATTCAAATCATTTACAGATATACAAACATTGAGGAAATTCACCAAAACAAGACCAGCTCTACAGGAAATACTTCAACCTGTTCTACACACTGACCATCACAAGGGATCAATAGCAAAGTAAGAACTCAGAAATTAAAGGACAGAACCTAACCTCCACACTGATGCAAATGATAAAACTAAGCAATGGACTCTCACAAAATAAGATGAATAGAATATTCATACTTATCAATTGTCTCGGTAAATGTTAATGGCTTGAATTCCCCACTGAACAGACATAGATTGGCTGACTGGATTAAAAGACACAAGCCATCCATTTGCTGTCTGTAAGAAACACACCTGGCTTCAAAAGA
>CAUYPK010091333.1:0-10699 GCA_963574355.1 Loris lydekkerianus
AGAACACCCCAATCCCCTTTTCAGCCCCCCTCAGTTCACCTACCTCAGTCAAATTTTTCTCTTCTACACCATCATGGACTTTATCTGAGGTTGTAGGCAACTGGAGAGTTAACTTGAAAGTTCCTTTCCCTGGCCATATTAACTCATGATTCTTTCTCTCCAGAACTCTCTGCCGAACTGAAACATACAAAAAATAAAAAATAAAAAGCCAAGTGACAAGCAATCTTTATTTACAAAATTATTCCATGATTTCTATAGGCTTCATTATCATCAATCAAAGAGAGGCCATGTGAACTTCAGCAAGCAGACATGGATTTGAATTCTATCTTTAAACTTATTTGTTAATAGTGAGCATAATCCTTACTATGCTTTACTTCCTTTTTATTTTTATTTATTTACTTATTTATTTGAGACAGTCTCAATTCTTTGCCCTTGGTGCCTCATAGCTCACAGCAACCTCAAATTCTTGGGCTCTAGCGATCCTCTTGCCTCAGTTTTCCAAGCAGCTGGGACTACAGTCCCCTGCCACAATACCAGCTATTTTTTAGAGATGGTGTCTCACTCTTGCACAGGCTCGTCTTGAACTCCTGAGCTCAGAAGTCCACCCACCATTGCTTCCCAAAAAGCTGGGATTACAGGCCTGAGTCACTGCACCAAGCCTACTACCCTTTACTTACGAAGCTTTGGTCTTCTTGTCTTTTAATAAGGCTGAGGTTGTTTTGTTCACATGCCATATGTATAATATTAAATTGAAGAAACCTTACCAAAAACCTGACACTCAGCAGGTACTCAAAAAGTAGCATTATTGATTCTACACTAACATGAACTAAAGTAAAACATCCCATGGATGGCCAGTGAAGACGGGGTGCTGGGGAACGGCAGAATGAAAGCCATCTTTTAGGAAGGCAACTTAGATGGCCAAGAAAATCACCAGAGGCCTCCTTAGAAAGCCCTTTCAATCATTTCCTGAGCTTGTAATGGTAAGTGTTTCACACCTGATAGTACAGGGAGTAGAAACAAGGAAACGGAGAGTCTGGACTCTAGCAAAGCAACTGAACCCTGCACGTAAGAGTCCAAAGACCTAGATTCAAATTCCAACTCTTCCAGGAGCCTCAGTTTCCTCACTTGAATGAAGTCTGTGAATGCACTTGCTAACACCCTGCAAAGCTATTAAAATGTAAATTATAAGGAGCAGCCAAAGACAAAAAAAAAAAAAAAAAAAAAAAAAATCAGTGTATCTCAGACCTTGGAGAAACAGGAGTGAGTTTAAAGGAGGAGGCCTGGTCAACAGAGTCAGATGGTGCATCTGGTGTGGCTCTGGCATGACCTTTGGGTTATCATGTCGCCTTCTGATGTGATGGTCCTGATAAGGCCAAGAATGTAGGTCAGAGCCAGTTTCTAATCTCACTCTTTATGAGGAGGGCAGACGTTTTCACAAAAACTCCTAAGGGGCTTTGCTAAGCCACAGTGAGGACTGAGGATAGGATATAACCCCTGAGGTCTGAGAACAAGCTAAGTTTTGTAAGTTATCTAGAATCGTGGACCTCTGCATTGCATTCCTTTTATTATTTATTCCCTAGACTTTGATAAAGTCTTGTCCAGGCATCTAAATGTGCCAAGTTGTTCTTACATGGTGGGTAATGGGTTTAGTATCTCAGGAGAGCAGATGGGTATAATATTAGAATGTGATCCAACAAGGAGGAGGTAAATTGAGGAGGAACGAGCCAAAGCCCCAAAGTCTAGTCTCCTTTATCCAGGTAGACAGTCTCCCTCCTGCACTAACCTTACACCATCTACATTCTATTTTATTTAAGAAGAAGGGTTCCCTTACCCTAAGGAATCTGATAATAATTGGGAGTCAAAATATGACCAGAAAATATGATAAAATAAGCATGTCAAACAGAGTTTAAAATATTGTAAGTCAAGTTACACTCAACCTCCAGAAATCCAGTGAACTAAATGAAAGTGAGATACTAAAAAAAAATAAATAAAAATGAGCATCCCACGTGTTATTGTTTGCCATATACTACTTCCTACAAAGAAGGTGAGCTCCTTCTTATTGTCTATTACAGATTTATATGAATAAAATCATGCTACACTGTGGGCCTGCACCTGCTGAGGCTATTTTCTGGCATGGAGGGTGGAGGGTATCCTCTGTAGAAGAAGAATGAATTTCCTGGAACTTCAAGGATAAGTGGTTCATTGTAATAAGTTCCTGATGATTTGTTACTAAGAAGATAGTTCTTCAAGTAGGAAACTGAAACTAACTAGGGGTTGCCCATCCCTGAAGAACTTTGACTATAAAAGGTTTGAGTGTGCTGTCCGGTATGACCAGAGGGGCCACTGGAGCTGCCTGGGTGGAGGAAGAGGAGGAGTGGGCTAGGAGTTTTCAAGGAAGAAAGGCCAACAGACTAAAATTGTATTTGCTGTGACAACTAGAATTGAATTATTTTTATCATCACAAAGTTATGTTTTGTGCTGTCTGCATTTTCATGCCCTTTATGTTTTGTATAATTACTTCCCTTTTGGTTCCTTTGGGGTTGTCAACAACCAGAGATTCTGAAACTTTAATGCATCAAAGGCACCCAGGGTGCTGGTTAACCATGTCATTAACTCACCCACCCCACACTTGCTGTACCTGACTCTCTAGAAGAGAGCTAGGAATGGGCCTACCCAACCTGCCCTCCAGGTGATTCAGGTGCAGGTGGCCTATGCCCCCAGTTTGAGACCTACTCCTAAAAATAATAGGATTCTAAAGAAAGAAGTGTCTCTATAGGCCAGATCCATGCTGACATTGACCTCTGGAACCAAAGTGGGAAAAACCCTCAAGGAAAAGTGAAACTCAGAAGGGATATCTTACACCACACAGCTGCCCCATCTGAACACACCTTGTTGGAATTAATCCTTGGAAAAATGGTACATTGTTTTCATAAGGGCTCTGTGTTAAGCAGGTCTCCTGTTCCCTTCCTTCCTTTCTTCAAACTATCTGTGCAAGATCTTGTAGAGGAATGGACACCATGCTTGCAAAGCACAATTACTGATTCTTATCACATTAAAAGGAACCTCTGAGAACAGGACAGTCTTCTGGCAAGCCTAGAGACGTTTTGTGACTGAGGGGCAATCCCCCACTAACTCAGTGTTCGGAAATGAGATAAGAACAGTCACTCGTTAGTAAGTACGTGGTAGACATTGATGCTTGGTACTTCTTCATGGGGGTTGTGGGGAAAACACATGAGGAAAGAACATGTGAGGAAAGAGCAGGTGGCAATCCTTATGCATGCAGCCCTGCTGTGTAATTACCTTAATTCTCCTTTATGAGAGTTATGTGTATAACCTTAATAAATAGCCCTTTCAGAGGGGGCTCAGGGTTACCCTGCACTTAAGGTTAGCCCGCCTCTTACAAGCTTGTACTTTTTTTTTTTAGAGACAGAGTCTCACTTTGTCGCCCTCTGTAGAGTGCAGTGGCGTCACAGCTCACAGCAACCTCCAACTGCCGGGCTTAGGCGATTCTCTTGCCTCAGCCTCCCGAGTAGTGGGGACCACAGGCGCCCGTCACAACACCCGGCTATTTTTTGTTGCAGTTTGGCTGGGGCGGGTTCGAACCTGCCATCCTTGGTATATGGGGCCGGTGCCCTACCCACTGAGCCACAGGCGCCACCCAAGCTTGTACTTGTAGTCTCTGTCACAACTGGTTCCTTCCGACAGCGACCCAGACCAGGGCCGTCCGGGTCAGGACAAGATCTACTGTTTCTGTTTCATTTTTTCTTTTTGGACCCCTGTTGGAGCATTCCAGTTGCATGGCCTCCTAAGAGGCCTTGCCTCTTGTCTGACCCCAGAGTTTCTTTAAATCCAGCCACAAGAACGCAGGATCAGGTGCTGTCTAGGTTCCGAGGGATCACTGTGCAGCTACAAGATTCAGTGGGAAAGGAGCGTGTTCTGGGACCCCCAGGGTTCTGGGTGCCCGCTGCAGACCAGCTGGGCGCCGTGAGCAAGCAGATAATTGTTGGACTCTTAGCCTCCCTGGTGAACGGAACACAGCCTGTGAGGAAAGAACCTTCCCAACGCTCCCCCAAAGCTCAAAATTCTCAACCCACAATCACTTCAGAATGTTATCCCTGCTCCCAATCTGAGGAACACCCCGTGACGCAGGGAAGAGGCGCCAGCAGGCCCTGGACAAGGCCACTGTGTGTCCATCTACAGGTGGCTGCTGTCCCCTTCTAATGGGCCCCTAAATAGAGAAGGCTCTATATTTACAGCCACACCGTGGGATTTAGGCGGTGTCTCTGCCCCTCTCCTAAGTGGCCCCAGGACCCCTGGGAATCTCCAAGACGAAGGAATATCCGTGACCCCTTGCATTCTTAACCACGTTTCTTCCCCACTTAAAATAACAACAAAGAACAACAGAGAAAGACAGAAAAGAACCCTAAGAGTGGGACTCGCTGGTGCGGTTCCGGCGCCAGGAAGCGCGGCGCCCGGGGTGCGCTCTGACCCCGTCCGTTAGGCCGCACCCCGGCACCCCCTTAGGGTTGCAGGAGCCGGGCGGACCCTCCCGCCGCGAGCCCCGGGCCCAGCCCCCGCCCGAGTCCCCGGAGGGAGGGAAGGGTCGCCCCCTCCTCCGCCCCGCCCCGCGGCGCCCCTCACCGTCCTCCGGGTGGAAGAGCACCAGGAAGCCGGACGGGCTCCCGGGGTCCTGCCGGACCTCACACTCTCCCCCGCCGGATCTCTTTGAGCTCTGGAAGTACATCTGCAACTTGGTGCTCAAGTTCTTCGGGGGGTGGGGGCCCCAAGACCCCTGGACCAGCAGCGGGAAGGAGCCGGATTCAGCCATCTTCAGCTGCGCTCGTCCGCCTGCCAGACTGCTGAGCCTGTCCCAACTCCGGGCTGTTAACTTTGCCTCTTTCGCTTTCGTTTCCTGGAAAACCCCTTAGTTCCTTTCAGGAGCTGTAAACAGCTGAACCAGGACTGGGCTAGTCACTCCCAATTTCCTGTCTTCGTCTTGGGACCTCAGTCCAGGTGAATTAGCCCTTTGGGGCTGGACCTCACCTCCCCCGGGCGTCCCTCACCCTGTGCACAGCTGGACCCCTGTGCTTCCAGCGCTGCCTGCCACTCACCCAGCCACACCCAAAACAGCTTTGAGACGCCAGAGTTTGAACAAACACAAGGATAGTTTCACTTTTGCCATAGTCGACATTTTACCAAGGAATAAAATGGTTCGCAAACCCTGACCCTTTTAAAATGTTTGCTGCCCTTGTGGGGATTTCTTTCAACAATCACTGTAATTACCAAAATTTTACCTTAATTTCCTATTTTTACTTTTTGTTCCCTGAACTGTTCATACTACATGTCTAGAAACGTGGGAGACGCGATGCACTCCCATTGCTTGTGGAATGTTCACTAGGTGCCATGTACTTGGGATGAAGTCAAAAGACAGATACAGTCCCTGCCCTCACTGAGCTCAAGGAGGGGGGGGGGGGGCTCAGAGGATTTAGGGCACAGTAGACTGAGTGCTCTGGAGAGGAAGATCCAAATGAGGAAAGGCACCCGGCCCAGGTGTGGGGCTCACAGAGGGTTTATGAGGAAGTGACATGTATGTAACCCTCAGCCTAAGGGTAACTAGACTTGTGGAAAAGTGGGAGGGTTCTGTGACATGATTTACATGTACAGGGTCCCTCTGGCTGCTGCATGGTGGCTAGAGTGGAGGCAGGGAGGTCAGCCAAGTGGCTACCGTGGGGTCCCAGGTGAGAGACTGGGTGTGTGAGACCAGGGTGCTACAGGCAGAGGAAGGACAGAGAAAGGGTGGATTCTAAACTGACATTGAAAGCAAGACTTGTTCCAGGATCTGAGTCACAGGAGAAGGAAAAGCTCAAGGATGACTCCTTGGTCACCCTTGGATGGCCAGAGCAAATGGCCCAATAATAGTGGAATCTATGAGATGGGAGGATGGTGGGATGGCCAGAGAGGTGGGAAAGAGGCTGGTAATGTGTATATCCTTGATCCAGGATGACACAGTGCTGCAAGTCCCAGGGAGGGGTCACCATTCTAGGACTGTGGTTCCTCAGGTCAGAGAGGTGGCTGTTGGGCTGCTGGGAGCTGGCAAGCACTGTGTCCTGGTGAGGAGGGAGGAAAGGGGGTTGCAGTGAGGAGGAGGAGGAGGAGAAGGAGGGGACAGAGAGTGAGGGGAAGAGGCAGGGCCAGCAGGTGTAGCCAGCTCTTCCCAGCAGTGCCACTGTGGATGGAAGAGGGACTTAGGCCTCAGTGTGTGGGGCAACAGGACAGGGGAGTTGTTACTTTTGTTCCTGGCTTTTAAAATGTTTTTAAGATAGAAGAGTCATGCACATGTTTAAGTGCTGATAAAAAGAAGTGAAGGGAAGGCTGAAGATCCTGGTGGGAGAAGGTGGTGGGATTCCTGGTGGCATTAGTCTCAGGAACAGGATACTCCCCACTGTACCAGCAGCAAGTGGGGAGAGGAAGCTCAGAAGCAGGAGTTGACAAGTCTCTTAGACTGTGCCAAAATTAGAGCTGCTCTCCCCTAGGGGCTGGACCTTTCACATTGTCTCAATCACAATGAAGCTGAATTTCAGAATAAAATGGGTTAAGGAGAGTTTACCAGGCTTTTATTTCCCATCTGTACCAATGCTAAACAGTCTTGGAATATCTTCTCCTGCCGCCGCTGTCTACCTGCAGATGGCGCTCGTCATCTGATCTAAACTGCCCTGGGCCCTGCTGAAGTCGCGAGGACACAGAAGGGCCTGTCACAGCCCTCAGACAACAGTACTGACTATTCGTCTGCTCTTAGGCGTTCGCATCTCACCCCAAACCAAATCAGCACTTCCTCTTGTGTCCTCTCCCAAGTCTGGAGGTCCAGAACTTGACACAAAGCTTCTCTTTTTCTTCATACCATCATTTTATAAGAAAGAAGGCCGGGACTATTTCCGGACACCTTCCAAGGACTACTCAATTATCAACAATGTGCCTTGCCGCTCAGCTCTGTTCTTCACTCCTGGGTGGACGAAGAAGGAGCTATCAGAGGATGGGATGGCTGGTCTTTGAAAACCAAGGAAAAAAAGTTCTGGAAGGAGCAAATTATTGTCTTCTCTCCTAAGTTATTTGCATCCTGTTGGCTTGAACCCGCCTCTCCCACAGCCTGCTCATCCTTTCTCAATTCTCTCTCCCCCATTGAATATCTGCTTTCTCATCCTCTCTTCCTTCCCAAGAGGCAAGTGTCCTCTCAGGGCTGGGCAGGGAGGGGGCCTTGCAGCATAGAAGCCACCATGTTCACATACCTTGGCTGGAATCCACCTCACAGCCACAGCTAATTTTTTTTTGTTTGTTTGTTTTGTTTTGTAGAGACAGAGTCTCACTTTATCGCCCTCAGTAGAGGCCTTGGTGTCACCCTGCTCACAGCAACCTCCAACTCCTGGGCTTAGGCAATTCTCCTACCTCAGCCTCCCAAACAGCTGGGACTACAGGCACCCACCACAACCCCCAGCTATTTTTTTGTTGCAGTTCAGTCGAGGGCTGGGCTTGAACCCGCTACCCTCAGTATATGGGGCTGGTGTCCCACCCACTGAGCCACAGGTGTGGCCCAGTCATAGCTAATCTTAATGGAACAGCCCATTCTGCATTTGGGGGCTGAACTTCCCTTTCCCCACTTCACCTAAATTCCCTCTTTTGGCTTCTCTACAAACTTCTCTAGCCTAACATCAGGCACCTTTGAACTTCTCTACAAACTGGCATCAGGCGCCCCATTCCTCCCACTCAAATGTAAATTGGGGAAAGGCCTGCTTTCCCTTCTGTCCTCAGAGTGTTGTGAGCATCTCACGCCTACCATTTCACCTCACTTTGCTCCTGAAACTCCTGGTCCAGACCCCCCCAAATAGGATGTAGCCACAAGTCAAGGAAGAAGCACTCCAAGAGGTTCAGACCTCAGAGCGACTCACCCGATGGACACATTGGGGTCTTGGCCTCACTCTCTATGCCCAGGTCCCTTTCAGGAGCTTTATCTCCTCCATATGGAAAGTCTCCACACCCCTCAAGTCTTCCAGGACAGTAATCTCTAATGGTACATTCTCCCAAATAGGAGTCATTTAGGTTCACTAATACTTCAGTTGACCAGGAAATGGAGGTGGCTTCCCAGGGGAGCCCCGAGGAGACTTGATCTGCCTGACTGTGTAAAGGCCTTTCCTGGTCATCCAGTTAGGTAACTATTGAATCTGACACACAAGCACCTGTCCCAAGACAGGCATTTGCTCTCAGAGAGTACAAACTGTAGCATAGTTTTTAAAAAGAGAGACATATAATTTTTATTGTTTGGGATTCATTGAGAGTACAAAGAATTAGGTTACACTGATTGCATTTGTTAGATAAAGTCCCTCTTATAATTGTGTCCTGCCCCCAAGAGATGTGCCATACAGGGTGGCCCCACCAATCCCTCTCTCTCTTCCCTCTCCTTGCTCCCTCATTCCCCTATCCCTCACCGTGTATTAGATCATCTACTGCCTTCATATTAGAATTGAGTACATATGCTTGATGTTCACCAGTGTTAAATATTGAGCAACCATTTCTTAGGGAAAAAAAGTTTGCATATGTGTGTATGTTTATTATAAATTTTACTGCTGTGATGGTTGTATAGCACAAAATTTGCAAATAATAAAATATACAACTCTATTAGTGTCTAAATAGCCGATTGATTCTCAACGAATATTTCAAAGATTTTTGCCAAACTTACATATGTAACCAACCTATGGTTGAAATTGATGAGTGGTTCTGACATAAATGCAGGTTGACACTTATTTACATTAACAAGATGGAAATGAAACAAGGAAGACATTTGTCAGAACTCTTATTTGTCAGTGACTGTGATTCCTTCTTTACTGAATTGAGTGATAGTTGTTGGGTTTTGTTTGTTTGTTTGTTTGAGACAGAGTTTAACTTTGTTACCCTGGGTAGATGCCTTGGTGTCACAGCTCACAGCAACCTCAGTCACTTGGGCTTAAGCAATCCTCTTGCCTCAGCGTCTTGAGTAGCTGGAACTACAGGTGCCTGGCACAAAACCTGGCTATTTTTAGAGACGGGGGTTTCAACTTGGTCAGGCTGGTCTCGAACTCCTGAAGCTCAGGCAATCCACCAGCCACAGCATCCCAAATGAGTGATAGTTTTCAAATATTGCAAGAATATTTCCTCAATTGCTTGTGCCTTTTGCAATGTAATGGCTACAGGCTGACTGGCTTTTAAATAATCTGCCTCATTAACATGTTCTCCATCACTTTCTTAAGTCTAGATAATCAACAAAACAATAAATTAAGTCCTGATTTGTAGCATTTGCTAATTCCATGGTGTAAATATTGCCAATATGTACATACTTCCTGTGGTAGCATTTCCAGTGTGTTGTCACTGACCACAGAGTTGGGAAGAGATGAGCAGCAGCACACTGTTACATGATATATGCCATACAGATCCAGCAGACGTAAATAACTGAAGAGCATAGAAAGTAGTAGAATACTCTCAAGTAATTAGGAAATGATGCATGTTTGGTAATTATTTCCTTCTAAAAAATACCATATAATCTATAGGGTATCCCAAAAGTTGCCACTAATGTCCCCGTACATAGAGAAAATGGGAAATTGTAGCTAAATGTACCTTTATTTACAAAAATTCATTGCAAAATTGTAGAAAAAGGTGGCCAACACATCGGGAATATTCTGTAAAGATTTTGTTAAATTTTATAATGCGTATTTTGCAAATAAACATACATTTAGCTACAATTCCTATTTTCTCTATGTATGATAACTTAGGGTGACCATTGGGATACCCCTTATTTAATTACAAGTTATACAATGTGATTCTTAACAATGGAGTTAATAACTGTCCTAGAAAATCTAACATTTTCTGGTGAGCCAGTATGAACCAGTTGCAGCTATACTCTTCTCCCAACAGCGGTAGTATCATCAGGCAGAACTGGGTCCGCACACCCTACCCCTGAACACAATTGTAGTAGCCCTCTCCTGATCAAATAGTTTTAAGGCTGATTGCACCCTTCATTTCTACAATCAGTTAACAAGACAAACATATATTAATCTACTTGTTATCTATTCATTACTTTTGAGAAATTTACCTTGGGAAAAAATAAAAGCAGGTTTCAAACAAATTTCTGTTGTTTATAAGTCACTTAGTCTATGGTACTTTGTTATAGCAGAATGAATGGGTTAAAGCAAATGACAATACTATGCCTGACAACCATCTGCTAAAAATAGATTAAACCTATTTTAAATAGTGTTAATAATAGATTTGTGAAAAAATTATAAAACAAGGACAAAGTTAGTAAAAAATTCTGTGTAATAATTTTTTTTTTTTTTTTTTTTGACACAGAGTCTTACTCTGTCGCCCTAGGTAGAGTTCCATGGTGTCATAGCTCACGGCAACCTCAAACTCCTGGGTTCAAGAGATTCTCCTGCCTCAGCCTCTTGAGTAGCTGGGACAACAGGCGCCCACCACAACACCTGGCTTTTTTTTTTTATTATTATTAAATCATAGCTGTGTACATTAATGCGATCATGGGGCACCATACACTGGTTTTATAGACCGTTTGACACATTTTCATCACACTGGTTAACGTAGCCTTCCTGGCATTTTCTTAGTTATTGTATTAAGACATTTACATTCTACATTTACTAAGTTTCACATATACCCTTTTAAGATG
>CAUYPK010091334.1:0-32902 GCA_963574355.1 Loris lydekkerianus
ATATATATATATATATATATATATATATATATATATATCTTGTTGAATATTGTCTGGGCAACAGGTGGTCTTCTTGGGTATGAGATGTTAATCACAATGTGATATGACTGGAGGCCTCCGCTGATTTCTCAAACCACACAGGGCACACACCCTAAATCTCTCTTCAGCCCTCTTAAAAGGCACTTTAAACTTCTAACCTTGCTAAGCAGAAGCTTTCCCAGGAAAGTGCTTGTCGTTGGGATCACTGCTGAAGTGGCTATCCACTTACCCAGTGTGCCAAAACCAGTCTCACTCTGCCCCTGAGGGTTAGGGCCGTAAGCTGGCTCAGTCCCTTCCTTTAGGCTACTCAGTCACTAGGTTACCAGCTCCAATCCGATCCTGGCTCTGAGACCCTGACGGTGGAGCTTGCTAGGCCAGTTGTCTCACAATGGCTCCCTGCGGCCCACAGCCAAACACTATTAGCTCCATCCGGCTCAGCAGCTCAGTCTGGGGCCCTAGACAATGCCCAAATTTCTCCACAGTCCTGCTCAAGCTCTCCCCAAGGCAGTTCAACTGAGTTCCAAGTCCCAAAACACCAAAACAGTTCACAGGTAAGGCCTTTCCAGTTTGCAGTCTCACTGCTACTGTACTTATAGCTGCTGGCGGGATTAGACTGATCGAACACATGCGACCCCTTGCCAGTTTTCCACTGTTTTTGTCCTCCTCTTGGGGTCCAGAAGTCTCTTGCGGACTCCCTGTATCCTCAAAGGGATAATTATAGGCAGATTCCCACCAGCCAGAGATGCCTGGAGTCTTATCTCCCCAGACTCACGATGCCCAGATGCAAGGAAGCTGTTACTCGGCCTCCATCTTGCTCTCTCCCATTATGACTATATTTTTATTAAAATCATGATTTTTTTTAATATAAAAGAAATATTTATTTCATCAAATAACATAACTTTTTATTCTTTGTGTCTTTCAGTAGCATTTTAATTATTTTATTATCTACATCTTGTTCACATTTTTAGATGTTATTATTTCTAAGTATTCTTATTCTTCTGCTTTACAAACAAATATAATTTATGTTTTTAAATTTTTTTGTGGTAGATTTGGTGATATAATGATAGTATACTATTTTAAATAAAGAATAATATGCTTCTTTAAGTAAAGTATTAAAGAAAGAGTAATGCCAAATTTAACATTAAACAAGTTAATAATATACATTTATTAGGAAAATTTTAATTGAACATTTTGTTCAATACTTATAAATTATCCTATTGTTTTTAAATTTATTCAGTTTTTAGTTTATATGGAATAACAGTCATACTTTTTAGTGTGCAGTTTTGTGAGATTTTAAGAATGCATGGAGTTATGTAACCACCAGCAAAATTTAAGTACAAAATTCTTAAGAATAAGAATTATTCCATGTCCTCAAAATTCCCTATGTTGTCCCTTTGCAGTCATCCCCTCTCTTCACTCAACTTATGAAAAACATTGATCTATTCTTGAGCATGACAATTGATTTTTTCAGAATGTTGCATCAATCAAATAAAATAGTGAATCTACATTCTTTCACTAAGCATAATACATTTGAGATCCATTTAAGTCTATCAATGGTTCATTTCCTTTATTTTTCAAATGCATGGCTTTGCATGGATGTAACATAGTTTATTCATTCCATAGTTGAAGGATAGTCAGTTGAATTCTATAGTTTTGAGAAATTATAAATAAAGCTACTACATGTATAAACATGTATGTCCAAATTTTTCCATGATTTAAATTATCTTAAATTTCTAAGAATGAAATTTTTAGACTGTACAGTAATATAAATGTATAACATTAACCCTTGAACAGCACAGGTTAAAGGCATCAACCCCTGTGCAGCTGAAAATCAACATATAACTTCAGACTCCCCCAAAACTTAAATTAACTACTAGTAGTCCTCTATGAACTGGGTGTTACTGGCAACATAAATAGTTGACTAACACATATTTTATATGCTATATGTATACATGTTTTATTTCAGAATGTTAAGGGAGTACAAGTGTTTTGGTTGCATGGATACTTGGTATAATACTTAAGCTAGGGATTTGGGGGCGCCTGTCAACTTAATAGTGTTCATTGTACTCAGTAGGTAAGTTTTTATCTCTTCCTCTCCTCCTATTCTTCTCCTCTTTTGGTTGTTCATGTTGTTTATATTGTGTATGTGTGTAAAATAAGTTGCATTCTATACAATGAAGTAGATTAGAGAAAATAAAATGTTATTAAGAAAAACATAAGAGGGGAGTGGCACGGAGCTGGGAGGTCTTGAGAACCTGAGATGTGGCATGCCAGAATATTTTAAAAATGACTACACCAAACAAACACCTCCTGGTGCGGACCTGAAGCAGTTGGAAAGGACTGGAACACTACTGGAAATTGGGTCACAAGCTATTTGGTCACTCTCATCTTGCAAACCAGGATTAGGAGTGGATCAATTATGAGAAGACAATCTAGAAACTTACTGGCAATCAGATGGTTCCCAGCCTCATTAGTGAACATTCAATTCAGAAGAAAAGCAACAGTGAAGATGTTGTGTTTTTATGCAGACTACGTGAAAGCTATACTCCAGGCAAGATTTCAGTCAGAGTAGGAAATAATTTTCACAACCTTCGAGGAATTTGGCATCTGGAATTGATGGAACCAAATGGCTGGATTCACGTTCCCTTAACTGATAATCCTAGAAGCCAACTTGCACGTTCATGGTACAGATTGCTGTTCTAGACAATCACCAGACTGGAAGAGGCACCACATGAGACAAATTAAAATATACACCCAAGTAGAAGAGAGCTCTATTGATACATTTCCTCCATCTACAAGTATTGATTTCATCATGTACCATTCAATTAGGTGACTTTAAAATAGAACAAAAGTCATCAAACATGTCTTTGTTTTATTTCGTTATTAAATACTGTACCAGGAATCTTTACTGGAAAAAAGTGTCAGTTATTTTGCATACTTTTCAAAGTATTTTATTGTAACTATCATAAATAAGTAAATTTGAGGTCTTAAAAAAGGAAAAAATAAGAGAAAATATATTTACTATTCATCAACTGGAGGTAGATCTTTGTAAAGGTCTTCATCCTTGTTGTCTTCACACTGAGAGGACTGAGGAGCAGGAGGATGAGGAGGGGTTGGCCTTGCTGTCTAAGGGTGACAGAGGCAGAGAAAATTCATGTGTAAGTGGACCAGTGCAGTCCCAACCCAGGTGTTCCATGGTCAACTCCATTTAACTTAACTGGAAACTGCCAAACTGTCTTTTAAACTAAATCATGTTTCATTTGCGAAAATCATGAATGAGAGTTTCAGTTTTATTTTATTTGGTTTTCAGCAGTTGGATTATGATGGGCATCTGGTTATGATTTTCTTCAAGTTTATCTTGTTTGGGTAAGTTTTTTGAATATATAAATGCTAAGCTTCTTGCATTTATAAATATATATATCATTAATCAAGTTTGGAAAGCTTTTAGCCATTTTTATTCACATTTTCCTCAAAATTTTTTTTTCTTTTTCTGAAACCTTGTAACATGGAATTTAGGACGTTTTATATTCTTCCACAGTTTCCTAGGACAATTTTTTCTCCCTCTGCTCTTCGGATTAAATACTATTCACTTGCATCTGTGTTCAATGACTAGTCCCTCCACCATCTCCATTCTGATATTGAGGCCACACACTGATTATTTAACAAGCATTTTTTTAGTTCTGAAATTTTTATTTGGATATTTTCAGGATGTATTTTATTTCTCTTCTAAGAACATCTATTTTTTAATACAAGAGTGTTTACACTCTTGTATTAAAAGTAAGTCACAAAGTATTATCATAATAGCTGTTTTAAAGACTATTTTATAATTCCAGTATCTGTCTCACCTCTGAATTGGTATCTTTTGGTTATCATTTCACTTGAAAATTGGTCACAAGTGTATTCTTGGTTTTTATTTTTTTAATGAGTAATTTTAGATTGTATCCTGAACTTTTAAATTTTCTGTTGTGGGATTCTAGGCCCTATTAAAATTCTCAAAAAAAGTCAATGTTTTTGTTTGTTGTACATTTATTTTAGGAGGCAATCAATCCAGTCGATTTCAGATCATGTATCTGTCTCACCTTCTGTGATTGGTGGTTCTAACATTAGTTCAGTTTTCAAGATCAAAGATGCTATTTTTATCTTTTTTATACATGAGTTAATCACCAGTTACTTGGTCTTTGGGTGTCGGTTCCTGTTATAATTTAGTTCTCAAAGCCTTTGCTAGACTATATCGCATATGGGGGTCAGGAGTGAGCTTGAGATTTGTGTTTTTTCATACATAGAATCAAAGAATCACTGTCTCTGGCTCCTCCTCTCTAAGATTTTCATCCCATGCTTTTATTCCTAGGAACTCTCTTTTCCCTTACAATGTGTCTAAAGATATAGTAGTTATTTTAGAGTTTCACTCACAGAAGATTTTGCTGGGGGATACCTTGTGACCAGCACTATTAACAAGGGCAAAGTGATGAGAAAAAAGAGACACTGAAAACAGTGAGATTCCCTTCTCAGCCTTTGGATTATGTGATCCCCTTTTTTGGTCTTCTGGCCAGAAACCTGGGGTTTCCCTCAGAATTTTAGCTTCCTGCCCTGCTGATCCACATGCCTCGAGCTGGGTTGGCTTCAGAGCAGGGGTAGGAAACAGGAATGAGAATAAAAATTTAATTTTAATGGGGATTTCTAATGTACCCTCAAGCTCACAGGGACTTCTTTCTCTGGTCCTGAGGTCAAAAAGAGGTGGTTTTTCAAAGAGGTTTTATTGCCTGCAACCCTTACATAGTTCTATAACTACAGATAACACATGGGTTGGACAATTAAGTTTGCTAACTCATCTTTAAAAGAGTGTTACATACCTCATTGCTGAGTAATGTCACTACAGTCAGCTTCAAGTCCTCCCGTTGGGAAGCAATGCACCTGTGCCAGTGTTTAATCCATCCTTCAAAGCCCTTTTTCTAGGAGGAGTACACAAACTTTTAGACCTCCTACAATGACAGCTCTGAGGTCATTCCAGAAACACAGTATCAAAATTGCTTTGAAAGGTGGATTAGATGCTGGCACCAGTGCACAGCTTCCCTGGAGGAGGAACTCCAAGGGGACCCCAGAGATAGTCAGCCATGAGCTGTGCAGCTCTTCTTTTAGGATGAGTTTGTGAACTGAACTGCCTGACCTTACATGTACAAGTCAGTAGATAAAAAAGAGGGTGGGGCTGGGGGTGGAAATCACTCCAAATAGAAGACACTTCAAGTTTGCACATCTTCCCTATTTGCCTTTTATTGCTTTTTTTCAGTCTCCAGGTGTTAATTTTTGTATTTTGTCCTGAGATTGTAGCATAATCAGTGACAGAGAAAGGCTACAGTAGAATTACTCCACCTTGGCCCACACCCAATACTCAGCCTGTTTTTAAAAGGCATAGACATATCCTTGTACTCAATAATAATGTATTACTTACTTCAGAATTACTGAGTGTGAACTTCCAAGGTCTCATAAAAAAGTCATAGGTCAGTGAGGTGATGACTATTTTGGTTTGATAGGATCGTTTTACATTGTATACATGTGAAAACTGCACATTGCACCTGGTAAGTGTGTGTGACTATGATTTTCCCATCAAATTTAATAATATACTTTAAAAGTATATAAAATGAAATAAAAATAATTTAAAAAATGGGAAATTCCAGAAGAGTTCAAGAGTACACACATGCCAAGCAACTAAAAAACAGATAACAGTTTCCTATTCTAATCATATAATACAGAACACTGGGATATTAACCAAGTGTGGTTTCAACCACTGAGTTGAACCATTCAGAGTTTCTTTTTGTTTTTCAGAGGAAAAAAGAAAAGATTCAATTATCTAATCATTTTTGCCTTTTACCTTTATGTTAAGGGGTGACAGCCTTCTGTTTGGGTGGAAATACTAGTTTTGTTTTTAAAGTTCCCAAAAGAATGCAATTTTGCCTTACAAATGTCTTTGCCTTTAAATGATATTTAAAGTGCATAGCTCAACAATTTAGAATATCTGTACTAAAAGCTCTTCTCAGAATGCAAATATTAACTAATTACAACCTAGATGTTCACAAAGTTTAATTTAAGTAATAAGCTATTTGAGGGCTGGTCTAATGGCGTATTAACTATATGTTCTTCTGGTTCCTGAAGCTCCATTAATGAATTAGAGTGGAAGTGGAGCCGAGTTGTCTTAACTTCTGCAAAAAAGCTTTTACCTTAGATAAAGTGTTCTGTACGTGCATTATTTATTTAAGTAGCATTCCTGTTTTCGCTATAATCAGAACTGAAAACGTTAGCGATTGTGTTATCAAATGTCTCTTCCCATCCCTTTCTTTACCAAGATTAGTTTCTTTGGAAAAATTATATCTCAGTATGAATGTTTATGCTTACTGTCACTAGACAAAGAAAACAACGTAAGTCAAAGTGTTTCATTTTCACCAACTTCTGATATAATTACAAGCAAATGTGTTGTCCAACTGTGGCAATCTCCTTATGTCAGGATTGTGTTTGTTTATGTGTTTCCCTGTGCCTTTAAAAAAAAACAAAGAAAGAAAGGGTGGCGCCTGTGACTCAGTGAGTAGGGAGTCAGCCCCATATACCGAGGGCGGAAGGTTCAAACCCAGCCCAGGCCGAACTGCAACGAAAAAATAGCCGGGCGTTGTGGCGGGCGCCTGTAGTCCCAGCTACTCGGGAGGCTGAGGCAGGAGAATCGCTTAAGCCCAAGAGTTGGAGGTTGCTGTGAGTCCTGTGATGTCACGACAATCTACTGAGGGCGGTACAGTGAGACTCTGTCTCTACAAAAAAAAAAAAAAAAAAAAAAAAAAAAAAAGGAAGAAATTGTAGAGATGGGGAACCTTGTTGTTCAGGTGGTATCCAATTCCTGTCCTAAAGCGTCCTCTTGCTTTGGCCTCCCCAAATGAGAGGATTATAGCCACCAGTCCTGGTGCCCTGCCCCTGCACCTTTTAATGTGAACTCTACCCTGTTTCTATTTTTGAAATCATCTTTATTGAGGAACAGTTTGCATAAAATAAAATGAACCCATTTCAAGTGTACACTTCCATATTTTCTGACAAATGTAATATAAACCATGTGATCACAGCCAAAATACAGACCATTCATACAACCTCAAAAACTGTTTGTACATCTTCACTTTCAATTGTCTTACCCAAGGGCTAATGGTGATCATTTTTCTGTCATTATAATTTACTTTTGCCCTTTCTAAAATTTTATTTTCATGGAAATATATAGTGTGTTTCTTTGTGTCTCGCTTCTTTAGCTTAAAATATTTTTTTCTAATTACTTTCACTTTTTAAAAAATTAATTGCCTATGGTTATCCTTAAAAGCATTCCCTTATATGTAATGTGTCTTTTTTCTAATTGCCTGGGTTTTACTTGTATTGTTTTTCATTACTGGTTTTCATAAATTTGATAATATGTCTTGGTGTGGTTTTACCTTTATACTGCTTGGGTTCATTGATCTTTGTTCTGTGTTTATAGTTTTGGGGGAGTTTGGGGTATTTTTTTAGGAAAATTTTGGATACTGTGTTTTAAAAGATCTTTTTTTCAGACCATACAACATTGAATTCAAATTATCTGCACTTTCTTTTCCCACAGGTCACGTTACTAAGGCTGTATTAAACTTTTAAGTCTTTTTTTTTTTTTTTTCTTTGTGGACTTCATCCTAGGTAGTTTTTTTGCATAATTGAAAGTTCACTGATCTTTTCTTTTGTAATATTTAACCTGTTATTAATCCCATCTATTATTTTTTTTATTTCAGATATTATAACTTTCTCCTTTAGACATTTCATTTGGTTTCCTCACTTTATTTTTAAAACAAATTCTACTTCCTTCCTTAGTATGGTCATATCTTTCTTTAGATTCCTGGCAGATTTCCTGTTCTTCTCTGATAATATCATCATCCTTGCCATTTATGGGAGTCTTTTAATCAAGAAATTTTCCTCTTGCTTATGAGTTATAATTTTCTGATTCTTGGCATGGCTAAATTTTTACTAATTTATGAACATTGTATGTGACTATACCGTAGGATGTTTAAATTTTGTTTTCTTTCTTTAAAGAATGTTAAATTTTATTTTGGTTAAATTTTTTTTGATGATTGCTTCATCATCTTGATTTTAAAACTTGTTTTTATGTTTCAGTAGTGTGGAATTAAAAAACTCTTTGCTCTAAGGCCAGGTATTCTGGGATCTTTGTTAAATAACTTTAGTATTCAATAAAATCACTTCACTTTGGCAGGTCAGATTTCATACTTCATTCAGTCCTGTGTAAACTCTGAGATTTGTTCAAATTAAACGTTCCTGGTAGTCTTTTGTCTGGTCTCATGGAGTTTCACACTACCCATATATGCAGACTGATATCTAGCAACAGACTCAAAGAGACTTCTGTGCCAATTTAGGAAGTGTCATGTAGCTCTTTTATCTCTGGTACTAGGCCAGACAAACCCTACTACACAAGCGCCCCACACACACACCCCCACCCTAAGTTGTGTCTTCCTGTCTCAGCTAAGACCAATGCTTGGGTTGGGCTCCCTCCTCGCACTGGGCTCCAAAAGCCCTTGAGGGCAGAGAGCTGGGGTGGTTGTAGGGCTGCCTTACTTTGTTACTCTCCTCTCAGGAATACAGTTCTGGGCTGGTTGATGACTAGCTGAACACAGGTGTAAGCAAGAGTCATTCTGTGATAGTAGAAGTAGAAGTTGCCAATCTGTTTTTATTTTCATTTCTTTTTTTGTCTTTTTTTTTTTTTTGAGAAAGAGCCTCAAGTTGTTGCCCTGCATACAGTGCTGTGGCATCACAGCTCACAGCAACCTCCAACTTCTGGCCTTAAGCAAGTCTCTTGCCTCAGCCTCCCAAGTAGCTGGGACTACAGGTGCCTGCCACAACGCCTGGCTATTTTTTGGTTGTAGTTGTCATTGTTGTTTGGGGGGCCCGGGCTGGGTTCCATCCTGCCAGCTCTGCTATATGTGGCTGGCGCCTTAGCCGTTCCAGCTACAGGCATTGAGCCTTATTTCATTTCTTTAGCTAAACTATATTTAACAACATAAGCCACATCTTTCTTTTTGAATGCAGTGCAAACATTCTACGTAAATTTGTATAAAATATTCTGAGGGAATACAAAAATATATTTTTGACTCAGAGAGCAGACTTTTTAAAAATTTTAAATAGCTAATGTGACTTTTAATTACTCCTGGCATTTGATGAATTATTTGGAGATTATGTGTTTTGATTCCTTTTCCAACAGGGAAAATGGGCATAAAAGAAAATTTGAGCTTGATGATGAGTTCTCACCTGTCAGACAAAAAAATTTTAAAGTCTGTTTCATTAAAGTTTTGGAGTCTTCACTGGGAGCTCTTAAGAAGGAAATACATAATCAAAACCATTAGGTATTCATTTACCTAAAAACAGGAAGCTTTCTGGTGTTATGATTCTTTTAAAATATTTTAAAGCTGCTAACAGTATTTTAATTATGTAAAAATGTAAGATAGTTTGTTTTTGAAAATGATTGTATTGTCTACACTTGAGTATTTGTGGCCTTTATTATATCTCTGAAGAAGGAAGACAGCTTAAAAGCAGCACCACATATTTGTGCAGCAATATTGTACTTGAACCCCTTATACTTAAGTGAATTAAAAAAAAAAAAAAGGAAGATTCAAAGGAGTCAAAATCAGGCAATAGATATTCCTGTCAAATTAAATATCGAGGCAGTTCTGCAAATACACACTCTTAAGCAATATCGACACACAATTTATTTTTAATGCATTTATCACATGATTTCATTAACAGCTACATGTTCCTTCCCCCATGCACGCCCGCACCCACACATACATACACACACACAATCTATAGTTAATATCACCTACTCTGGAAGAACAATTCATCATAGTTAAGAAGAAGATAGGTTTGATGATGTTTACCATGGAATTCTCATTAAAGGTTTTATTTTCACAGATACTTTACACGAATTTTAAAATGCTTGCTCATCAGACCTCTCTGCTGACACAGTAATACTATTTTTCTACAAAATTTCAATAGATTTAAGGGGTACATTTTTGTACATTAGTGAAGTCTGGGCTTTTAGTGTACCCATTACCCGGTACATGGTGCACAGTAGTAATTTCTTCATCCCTCACCTTCCCCCTCCTCTGTGTATCCAGTGTGCCTTATGCCACACCCATAGCTTAGCCCTTGGGAGGGTAAGGTGGTGAGTCATTGCAGTTTTAGGTTGTGTTACCCAGATGATTAGTGATGTTGAACACTTTTTTCTATGTTTGGCCATTTGTATGCATTTGTATATCTTCTTTTGAAAGATATCTTTTCATGTTTTTAACCCACTTTTTAAAAGGGTTATTTTTTTCTTGCCAATTTGTTCGAATTTCTTGTAGTTTCTGAATATTGGTGCTTTGTCAGTTATGTATTTTGCAAATATTTTCACTTGTCCTATAGGCTATCTAATTACTCTGTTGACCATTCCTTTTGCCATGCAGAAACTCTTTTGTTTATTGAAGTCCTATTTATTTATTTATTTTTTGTTATATTTGTTTTGGGGTCTTAGTCATAAATTTCTTGTCTAAGCCAGTATCAAGAATAGTTTTTCCTATGTTTTCCTCTATCATTTTTATGGCTGCAGATCTTACATTTAAGCATTTAATCCACTTTAAGAGTCACATATAGTGAGAGATAGGGTCCAGTTTCATTCATTTGCTTGTGCCCATCCAATTTTCCCAGCACCAATTATTGAATAAAGTATCTTTTCCCCAATATATTTTTCTATCTGCTTTGTTAAAGATCACTAGTTGTAGATATATGGCTTTATTTTTGGGTTCTCTGCTGTGTTCCATTGATGTATATGTCTATATTTGTTCCCGAACCATGCTGTTTTGGTTGCTATCACCTTGTAGGATAATTTGAGTTGGGTAGTATGATGTGTCTAAATTTATTCTTTTTGTTCTGAATAATCAGGCTCTTATTTGATTTCATATAAAATTTAGGATTGTTTTTCTAATTATCTGAAAAATGACACTGGTATTTTGATGGGAATTTCATTGAATCTGTAAACTACTTTGGGCACTATGAATATTTTTAACCATATTGATTGATTCTATCCATGAGCATGGGATGGTTTTTCATTTGATTGTGTCATCTATTTGATTCACATTACTTTGATTTAATCATTCATTTGATTTTTCATTAGTGTTTTATATTTCTCCTTGTAGAGATCTTTCCTCTCCTTGGTTAAGGTGTTTTTTTTTGTTTGTTTGTTTGTTTTTTTGGCAGCTATCAAAGATAAGACTGAGGTTTTGATTTGCTTTTCACTTTGGCTATTACGAGAAATGCTACTTATTTTTGTACAATGATATTGTGACCTGATATTTTGCTGAATTTATTTATTAATTCTAGGAGTCTTTTGGAAGAATCTTTAGAGTTTTCTAAATAGAAGCATATTATTAGCAAAGATAGGTAGTTTGACTTTCTCTGTTCAATTTGGATGCTGTTAATTTTTTTCTCTTACATCATTTCTCTGTCAAGGACTTCCAGTACTACATTGCATGGAAGTGGTGACTATTATTTTCTTATTTCACTCCCTAAGGTGGATCCTTTCAACTTTTCCCCGTTCAGTATGATGTTGGCTATGGGTTTGTTACTATGACTTTTATCATTTTAAAGTATTTTCCTTCTATTCCTAGTTTGTCAAAAGTTTTTGTCTTGAAAGGGATGTTGAATTTTATTAAATACTTTTTTCTGCATCTATTGACATGATCGCATGGTTTGTGTTTTTAATTCTAACTATGAGACTCACCAATACCCTTTATAAAAATCCAGTAATACATATGGTCACAGGGATGCTGATATCATTTGTCCAATTAGTTTTTTTTTTTTTTTTATCGATCAGAAATAAACTTATATTTTACTTTACCAGAAAGACTTCTTTCAAACCATCAAACTAACATGGTCATTGTCTGTAATATCTCTTAATTTTGAATTTCTGCATAGAATTTATCAGCCATTATTTTCTTGTTTTTTTGACTTACTTATCTATCATTGCTATTGCTCCATCCTCTTTCCATACCAAAATAAAATGTGAAGCACTTGAAGGATCTTGTTCTTTTGTCTACTTATATGCATACATTCCTGGTATCAAGAGCAGGCCTGGACCAGAAGAAAGGAGTCAATCCTCAATCATGACTTTTCAAATTATTAAATGGATAAAAGATTTTCAGGAGGGTGAAAACATAGGAAATGAGTTACATCTCAGTTGATGTATAAGTCAATAATCATTTTTCTCTTCATTTTGTATAATCACTACTACATTTCTATTATTGTTTCAGTATTCATTTTATAGCTGCACATGAAAATTAATATAACAATCAGTGGCAGTGCTCTGATAAGTCATTATGACATTTCACTTTATAGTCTGGCCAGTGAGGGTGATAGGGGTATAGAGTTGTGATCTTAGAAATAAGTCCATTTTGGAACAATATTTGGATGAGTGGGTTCAGAAAATAAGGTTGAGTACCACAAAGTATGCACTATTGTACTGTTCTAACACAGAGTAATGGAGAACATTGAAAGCAGCAAGGAAGCAACATCAACAGAGCCTGAGAGGCAGGAAGTGAGAAAACATCAAGGAAGTCTCCCTGTGGCTCATTTGGTCCCTTTGCAGAACATCCAGGCTAGGGCAAGATAAGGCAAGGCCTTGGAGAAGGGCTAAGGAATAAGAGTCATATTTCTTTCCTTTTTTTTTTTAGAGATAGAGTCTCACTTGTTGCCCTAGGTAGAGTGCTGTAGCGTCACAGCTCACAGCAAACTCCAGCTCTTGGGCTTAGGTGATTCTCTTGCCTCAGCCTCCCAAGTAGCTGGGACTACAGGCGCCCACCACAATGCCCAGCTATTTTTTTGTTGCAGTTTGGTCAGGGCTGGGTTTGAACCTGCCACCCTCGGTATATGGGGTCAGCACCCTACTCACTTAGCCACAGGCTCTGCCCCCAGAATAACATTTCTTAGAGCTGAGACAACAAAGTTTTTCCCATATTGTGGCAAGCCATAGCTGATTTCCCCTAAATTGAGCTAGAAATAATAAGAAATATTTCATAAACATGGGCTCTAGAATCAAACAATGACTTGTATACTTATTAGATGAATAATTTGAAGCCAATATTTTAGATTTCAAAACTTCAGTTTCCTCATTTCTGAAATAAAGCAACATCTACTTCATTAGATTATTGGGAAAATCATGGATAACCCATGTTAACAACTAAGTACCACAGACCCTTATGCTTGAAGACTACTGCATGAATTTCTGCAGTTATGATTATTTACCTTCTTTCAGGCTGTTGCTAGCTGCAAGCACTAATGCAGACCATTAGCATCACTTTGGGCATCAGTGGAGAGTTCAAGCCACAGAAAACTGGGCATATGCTCACATTCTTTGAACAATATGCTCATTTAAGGACCCCAGAATTATTTTGGCCAAGACTTTCATTCTTCATGGATAGAAGACCCATTTTATGATGTGAACATTAGAGCTATTTCATTTTCCAATTATGGATCTCTATGGTAGTTGGGAAAAGAACATAACTGAAGATCAAATGATAAATGATATTCATTAAAATAATTTGATATAGAATTGTTGCTTCTAGGGTCACTGGAAGCCAAGACCTTCAGGTATTGCCAAACCATGGAAAGAAATTTCTTACTTACCAAGAGACATCATGTTGTGGATATTAAACTCTGTTTATTTAGCACCAATATTTCATTATTCTTGAATGTGACATAGGAATAATTATACTCTTTCAAAATATTTCATAACTTTATTTATTTTTCAATGGCTAATATGTGTACTAAAATAATTAATAGGTACATCTATTTCATGAAAAGTGTCCTTTAAACTAAACTTAGGTTTAATTAAATTCTTACCAAAAGCTATTTTTTTTTAAATAATACAATAGCACTAAATATTTTCCTGCAAGGAATTGATGAAAACTAAATTTTGTAAGTGACCCAGGAATGTTTCAAGCATCACAGTTTTACAATTCATTACAAGGAGTAATAATTAATTGATTTTAAATAATCACCTACTGAAAAGGAGAGAAAGAACAATAATTAGCTAAGTTACCTGAGTACTTCTTTATAGTACCGAAATAATCATATTTCTTGAGGACATAAAGGCCAAAAAGTGAATTTACTACTTACAAAAACCTAAACCACAATGAAAGGAAAAGATGGACACATTAAAAATGATAAATGAGTACTTTCTCTTTTTGATTATGTTTCATAGCAGGAATTAAAGGTTCTTGATAACAAATTTTTAGGGAAAACTATATAATGTGTGTGCAAAATATTAAACTTAGGCTGATTATCTAATTTCTAAGCTTCCAAGGTACTTGATTATTATTAAAAAATATTACCTTATGTATCCAAGTTGCATTTACAGAGGTTTCTCAGCAGCAATTGATTTGGTCATTGCAATAATTCATAGGTAATCTATGGGAGGTTTTTGAAGACACGTCAAAGATGACCTTATTAGAATACACTTAAGAAGCCTGAATTCCCTTGGCCTTGAAAAAGTTCCCTGTGGGAGAGGGAAGGTACAGTGAGGACCACTCATTAGGTCTTCTCAGTGAGGACATTTCAGTGTTTCTCCAAGTGGGTGTTTCAGCAGCTGTTGATGGTAACATGAATTTTCAGATGCATTCAGCAGAGAGAAATGAGATATTTTGACTGAGATATATTATCCTGTCCTGCTTTGTAGCAAAAAGGCAGTAAAGTGTTTCTGCAGGGTCAAGTAACAGAGAAGTCATCAGCTAGTGGCAGGAAAGGCATTCATGCAGCAACATAATAGAGTGGACAGAATGTGAATTAGGCTGAAGTCAAAGATTACGAGAGAGGGGGAGGAAAAAAAAAAAAAGAAAAAAAAGAATAGTCCACAAAATGGAAGGCCTAGGGCACTGTGCACGTGGTCCAAAGTACAAAAGAAGATATTACTAAAAAGGACGGTTTCCCTACTAGTCAGAGAAAGCACAGAGAAACCAAGCTTCATTCAGGGGGTTGGGGGTGCTATTCCTTAACTTGCTTTTCTTAAAGAAAGCCTGATGATTCTGAAAATAAGATTATCCTTTGGGATTACGTTTAGTTCTTGCAAAAACCTACAATGTTGACAGAAGAGGTGCTTTCTGGGAAAGATACAGTTTTTCAGGACAGCCACTGGTATAGAGCAAGGATCAGTAGGGCAGCAATAGGAAACTTACCCACAAGTATGATAGTGCCTGCTTGGTCACTGTAAAAATACCTTCTCTGCTGTCTTTTTTTCCATGGCTTCTCATTTATACCATGTTGCAGTTGGTTCTGACTACTATAACAAATAACTATAGTTTGGGTGGCTTAAATAACAAGTATTTATTTCCTGTAGTTCTGGGGGCTGGGAAGTCCAAGATCAAGGCACCAGAAAACAGTGTTTGGTGAGAAATTTTTTTCTGGTTTGAGAAAAGTGACCTTCGTGTTCTTATCCTTACATGAGAGAGGGAGGAAGATCATCTCTCATGCCTCTTCTTATGAGGACACTTGTCACATCCCACTCCTGACACCACTTGTTAGGGCCCAGGATTGGCTAGGTCTTGGGCCCAGATTAACTAAGTTTCCAGACATGGACAGCTATGCTACCTTGCTCAGAAATAATTGCTCTTATGTGCCTGAGGGCTATCTACTTCAGCAGGAGAGAGAGAGAGAGAGTCTTAGAGTAAAGCAGTCTTAGAATAGATAGATCTTAGTCTTTAGTAAAGCTCAGTAATCTTCAGCAGAGAGATGTTGTGCTGGCATTCTGCAGGCAGGAGAGGAGACAGAGTCAGAGTAAGCAGGTCCAGGATAGAATGTGCATGCTCCCAACTTCCATCTCCTCCAGCCTAATATAAGGCTGGTCTCGTGTCTCTCACCACCACAGGTATAGAGACCGCCAATTCACCACTGCTCTCATCTCATGAGCTCTTATGCTTGTTAGGAGGACTAAATCCCTCTCCATGTTCTTTTCACCAAGGTGTTCCATTATTGAGCTATACAGGTATTTCTTATAACTCTCACTCCTCTTAGCCATAGACTGTATGGGCTACTACAGACACTAATCTCATTCATGAGGGCTCTTCCCTCATGGCTTAATTTCCTCCCAAAGGCCCCACCTCCAAATACCATCACATTGGGGATCTGGGCTCCAATATTTGAGCCAGAGGGAGGCATCTGTGTTTAGTCTGTAGCACACAGCAGACATTTACTGGACTTCTAATATATGCCAAGATCTATGCTGAGAATTCAAATGTGAAAGACAGGTTTCCCATAGGACATTTCAAAGGACATTGGTAGGAAATGAAGTCATATTACTGTTCTCAGAAAGGCAATACATTGGCAATTTTGATAAAGAGTAAAAAAATTTTAAAGGGAGTAAGTCTGCTCATAGTGAAATTGTTGTTCTTACCATCCATCTTATTGCTTGTACTTAAGGAGCTTTTTACTGTTCTCATCTTTAAATATAATACTTGAGAAGGAAGCAAGATGAAGACAAGGTTTTTTCTTTGATTTTTAGATAATTAGTGAGGTAGTTCGTTCTTTATTTGAAGAAACTTGAATCTTATATAGAACCACTTTTTAAAAAGTGGCATGTAATATAGCTTTTGATTTGATTTTGGTAGCATATATCTAACTCATAAGAGTATTATTAGAGTCTAAGGGGGATAAACTGTTCTCTTTTAACTTTTAAAAAGACATTGCCAAAGTGATTTACCTAATTGACATTCTACATTTATAACTATAGATGTGTCACAAAATTCAGTCTAGCAGCCAGACTATCAAAAATCTCACCAGTTTTACATAAAGAAAGGTTGCCCAAAACTTTACTGGTTCCCAAATAAAGCTATTTTGGGGAACAAGAAAATGAATGAAAGATCTTTTATTTTAAAGCTCTTGAAAGAAATGAAGCTCTGGTTTTTTGTTTTGTTTTGTTTTTTTGTTTGTTTGTTTTTTAAGAAAGAACAGTCAAAAACAATACACAAAGACCAAAAGATAAAATAATTTGCTTTTATTAGCCTTTGAAACATATTGCTAAATTTTGAAAGACTTGTGTGACATATTATGGATTGCTTCATTTAGAATCAATTTAAGAAATGTTTAGGATATATAAGATTTTTAACCTATTACAACTGGATTTTTATTCAGTGGGTATGATTCCATATGTACAATGTTTTTTTTTTTAAAAGCATGTTGAAGTTCTTTCATTTACCAATAAAATTTGATTGTAGAGTGTCAAATTTTTTTTTTTTTTTTTTTTGGTTCGCCATTTCTAGAAAAGTTAAGAGAGCTTGCAGATACAGGGTTCACCACGTGGACACCGAAAATGGTCTTTTAGAATTTTGACATATTTTTATCTTTACCTTAAAGTAGAAACAAGACTATTTTAACTCTTACTTAAATATTTTAATAATTATTTTTAATGTATTATAAAGTAAGGGTTTTCTTTTTGGTTTTTTTTTTAGTTCTTCTTTAATAGATGGAAAAGAACTAAAAATAGACCAACCTGAGTAGAAGATCATGGTTCACTTTGAAAAATTGAGTTGTTGTTATAGGTTGAGTTTTGTCTCCAATTTTTCAAAAATGTGAAAGTCTTAACCCCCATTACCTTACGCTGTGATCTTATTTGAAAATAGGGTCATTGGAGGTGCAATGACTTATGTAAAGTCGGGTCACACTGGAGGAGAGTGGGTCCTCCATTCAACAAGACTGATGTCCCTATCAGAAGAGGAAAGACATTCATGTGAAGATGCAGAGACAGAAACTTGGAGAGGATATGGCCATGTGAAAATGGAGAAAGAGCTTGGAATTAGCCTACTGGAAGCCAAGGATTGCCTGGGGCTATCACAAGGCCAAAGAGGCAAAAAAGAATCCTTCCCTAGAGGATCTGGAGGGAGTTTGATTTCAGACATCTGGCTTCCAGAACTACAAAACAATAGATTTCTATTGTTTTAAGCCACCTAGTTTGAGATAAATTATAGCAGCCCTAGGAACCTAATACAATGACTATGACAAATGTCCAGACTGCATTCATACAACTATTCAAAGAAGTATTTCTTGGAGCTCTACAATACCAGTCTAAGAACACACTGCCACCAGGTATTTTTTCTTTATCATTCCCAAGCAACCATGTGGCTGGAATCCTCCTTGATCAAATAAATAATCTGTATCTTTACTTTTTTTGATATTGTTTTTGCTTTAAAGCAATCCTACCCATTTACCATATTTTTTCTTCTTTTACATCTCTCTGTACTTTTTGCCCTTTTCTATCATTTATCACTATCATCTCCATTGCCACGTGACTCAAGTCTTATTTTTGTTAACCTTACATTAGCCAGTAATTCCAAGGTCATATGCCCATCGTGATATTAGATGAGATTCATGGCAGCATGTACGATGTTAATTTCCTATCCTCATCACCAGCGAATTTATGGATAATCATGGAAATCCAGTAAACACAATCATTTCACTATTGAGATTTAAAGCTCATCTTAAATTACTTGCAAGTCAATAAGATTTTCTACTGGGGGGTTAAAACCCCTTTATGCTGCCTTCTTAAGTGTCTGTCGCTGACAGTTCAACACTGTATTTAGTGAGTTGCGCCACTATGCCTAAACCGAAAGCATGTTCATCAACTCTGCACTTCCTGACCTCCTTTGGTGAGAAGAAGAACATTTCTTTGAGATAATTGCTGTGGTTCCAGGGGATAAAACTTTCCTGCCTATTTGCCTGTTGAGAATGCATTCACTGAAGAGACCTCAAAATACAGAGTTTAAATAGAACAGATGTTTATTTCTGACCCTGAATATAAATTTTACAGTAAGCAACGTAGATCAACAGGTGACTCCTCTATGCAGGCATTTAGGGCTCAGGTTTTTCCCATGGCTTTGCTTCTTTAACCCCCTAGAGCCACCACCCTTACCTGAGTGTTCAAAGCACTCTTCCATACAAGGGGCAGAGGAAAGAATATGGAAGAACATATGTTCAATTTTTAAGACTCAGAACCAGAATTAGAACTCATTATTTCTGCTCACTTTAGTTATTAGAATTTAGTTATTTGGCCAAACATAGCTTTAAGCAGGACTAAGAAATATAAGTCATTTTCCGTTCAGATATATTTCTGTTTACAACTTTTATTGCAGAGTAAGATGGGAAAGTGAGTCAGTGGACAGTCTCTTCTGAAGAAACTAAACATTGTTCTAAATAATGTTTAGCTACTGCAGGAAGGAGAAGCTTCTCTAATAACAATACCTGTCTTCTTGGCCCACTCTGGCTAACTCAGAGAAAGAGTAAGAAAGAAGAAAGAAAGTCAAACAGGTAACTTTACACAACAAAATAAATTTCTTAAAAGGCAGAGATGGAAAAGAGCAACAACAAATCTGGTTTGAGAGAGAACAAATTTGAAGGTTGCAGGAAATTATAGTTCTTGGTGTGGTAATTTCTCTATTCTCTTTCTTAGTGAATTTTCTTTTTAGTTCTAGAAATCAGAACCATTTTGAGGTCAGTACATATATTCTTTTCATAGTCCTTGCAGTGTTCATGTGTTTTATTCTCTCTTAACTCAAGAAAGCAGTTACTAGTGGGGCTTCGTGACTTATAGCCTCTATTATTTTTAGTTTATTTCATTAGAGGAACTACTTCCTAAAAAGTGTTTCATGCTATAGCTACATTTTGAAAATAAAATGAAATTGTATTGATTTAGGGCTTTGGTAGCTGTTGTTTTTATTTGTGTGTGTGTGTATTTTCTTTGAGAATTTTATGAAGGGTGCTATATCACAAAATTAGAGCTGGGAATCATTGCTTTAAAAGGATTAGAATTGTGATTATAATAGGTGGACTTCTCTAAGGCTAGGAAGAAAAAGACAACAAAAATTATTCTGGTTTCTACATTCTTCCACATATTTACAGAGATCTCACATGAAGTATTTCTCTGAGGCATCATAGTATGTGAAACCTTTTCCTCAGGCAAGAGGAAAACACCCCAACTTTGTTCTTAATAGTGGCAACCGAGTAACTTTAGAAAACTTAATCATCGAAGAGATTCAATTATGTTCTTTACACTTGATTTTCTAGAATAAGGAAGAATATTGTACTGTTCCAGAAGATTAAATTAAATCTACAACAATAATAACAAAAAATGGTCAATCAGACAAATAAACACGCTTTAGGATGACTCATCCTAAAAGATAAGATATCCTTAAAAGATAAATTTGTCAGCATACTCTGTGGAAATTCTGCAGGCATATCCACTTGCCCTAACTCCTTTCACATGTGCAAGTCCAAATTCCAATGGCCAGCACCAGCATTTCTTTGCCTGGGTACTCTGTTGGGTCTCTTGGGCCTAACCAGCCTGTAATCTCAGCCCACGGAAAGCACCCAACAACTCACTGGGAGAAGCCGTCTTAGGTAAGTACCTCAGTAGCCTCCCTCTTGGGTAATTTAACTCCCAAGTTGTGTGCTTCGTTTTTCTCAGTGTCCTGCCTGAGAGGTTAACCTTTTGTCCACAGTGGTGATAAGACAGTGTATCACACCAGTCCACTTCCCTTACTTCCTGGGATCACATTCCAAACAATAATACTTACCTTGTAATTCTGGACTCACAGTAGGGTCCTGTGGCAATGAAAATCAAGACCAGCCCCAACTGCTGAGAATGTTTACTGTTCTGTTCCATACAGAGGTCTATTTTCCTTAACTCTGCATTTGGTCTAGAAAAACCACATATGGTGATGAAGTTATTGAGAAAACAAGATCCTTAAAGACATATAACTCTCTCTGCACATTCTATAGATAAGGAAACTGAGAGAGAGCTTTCTTGGTGGGGTCTAGTGCTGAAGAACACAGTGTCAAGTGTTTCAAATTTCTCGGTTGAATCCTGGATGCAACTACCCATAAGCATTTATTAGCATGTTTACTTGGCATTAGATAACTGTGGAAGTAAGAAATATAAGTAAAATATCTAAAATGAGAAATGCTCCTTCAATTAATGATCTAGTATATGGTGGGGGGTGAGGAAAGGGGAGAGCAGAGACAGGAAGGAAGGGAGTTAGTGGAGGTCCCAGTGCGTGACACACCTTTGGAGGGTGGAACACATTATAAGAGGGACTTTCCTTAACAAAAGCAATCAGTGTAACCAAGTTCTTTATACCCTCAATGAATCTCTAACAATAAAAACAAATAAAGAAAAAATGCTCCTTGACCAAAATAAACTGAGAACAAGATGAGCAACCAGAGGGAGACCAA
Organism: Loris lydekkerianus; assembly: GCA_963574355.1. NCBI lineage: Eukaryota > Metazoa > Chordata > Mammalia > Primates > Lorisidae > Loris > Loris lydekkerianus. Next base: position 21,340 of record CAUYPK010091334.1, read on the forward strand.
TGTTTTATAAATAGGGAGACAATATATAGATCATTGACAGTGGTACAGGAAAGCAAACCTAACAGGCATCCTCAAACTTTTTAAACAGGGGGCCAATTCACTGTCCTCAGACTGTTGGAGGGCCCGACTATAGTTTAAAAAAAAAAACAAAAGAAAAACTATGAACAAATTCCTATGCACACTGCACAAATCTTATTTTGAAGTAAAAAAACAAAACGGGAACAAATACAATCACACCACCTCATGTGGCCCATGGGCCGCAGTTTGAGGACCCCTGCCTAAACACAAAACATTAAAGAGTGAAGAGCACAGGCTCATATACTGGATTCCTTGGTTTGACTCCTGGCTTTACCTCTTACTGGCTAGTGATTTGGGGCAGTTTGCTTAACCATTCCCTGCATTCAATTAGCCATCTGAAAAATGGGAATAAGGATGTTAGTACCAAGCTTCCTAGCTCCCAGGATTGTTATGAGGATTAAAGTAGATAGTGCATATAAATGGCGGTTAATACTAAACTCAATAAACACTGACTTTCAATATTCTTATTCTAAGTCCAACCCTCTCTCATTCCACCATGTTCTCCATCTTGAGAAAATGGCTGCCCAGACATCATCAGTATAGTAGTGACTAATATTTAAATCCCAATCTAAAGTATAATTATCTCAATACATTAAAAAGTTTCTTCTTTCCATTAATGCACTAACAAATGAGTTCTCTTCGAGCATGGTTTTTCTCATTTAATATGTGACATAGTACAATTTATTTTACAGCATTCTTTTTCCTTTCTGAGACATTTTAAAATAACTGTATTATGTGTATTTTCTCTGCTTAATAAACTGAGCACCTTAATCTCAAATTTATGGTCAATTAGGAGAATCAGAACTGAAAAACCTGATGTGCAGTTGTTGCAATGCACCACTTACAATTTAAATTTGCAACACAGGCTCAGGATATGATCAAGGCAAAATTTTTCTTGTTAAATAAAAAAATGTCGATAATGATTGCTGCTCAAAAAATATAATGTTTCAGATAGACAGGAGGAACTGCACAGCGATTGCACAACAGTGTGGCTGTAGCCAATAGTGTATTACATATTTCAAAATAACAGAGTAAATTTCAAACATCTCACTATAAAATTATAGATAAATGAGATGATGGATATATTAGGCTGATTTAATCATTCCGTATTCTGTACATATATCAAAACATCACACCATACCCCATAAATATATGTAATTATGACTTTTCAATTTAAAATATAGATTAGAAAATGAAAAATTAGAAACAATTAGATGTTAAGTGGTAGAGATTGCTTCAAAAACACAGATATAGGCTCGTGAGATAATGCCGTGTGGCCATTAACTCAAGAAGTGGGGTAACATGTGGCACTAAAAATGTTTTGGCTAAATTGCTAAGCTGTAAAAGTGTATTATAAAATACCTCAAAGGGTGACCCTCCTCTTATAAAATAAGATCAGTCTTGAAAAAACTAAAAGAAAAGGTTAAGAGTGGTTATTCTTGGGTGGCAGGCTTTAGGAAAGTTCCTTTTGTTATTTCCCATGTTCCCAAATTTTCTGTATGACTCATGTATTAATTTTTGTAATTATTAAGGTATATGGCATTTAAAATTTTTAAATGTCAATAAGCAGGCCGGGAGTAATGAACACAGACTAAATTGGTACAGCAATCTTCAGCCTTTAAGTCCTTTATTCCTGGACTTCCTCAATACTCTTGGTTCCCTACATTCATATTATTAATAGTTTGCAAACTATCATTTTTCCAAAATTCCACTTAATGGTTGAACATACTTCTCAAGCAAAAGATTGCAGTTCGGTCAAGGCGAGTTTAGAATGCTTCCTCAAATTTATCTTCCATAGTCTTTTAATTAGAATAGGCCTAGGAGATACATAAAAATAAAATGATTGATTCATCTGAAATTAAAAAAAAAAATCCTTATTGTGTTTTCTTCAAGAAATGTGGCATGACTCTTGTTAAAGAATGATTTTCTGATTTTAATTACATTAAATTCTTCCGTCCTAAATTCCTGCTGTCATTCTAATTAAAGGAAAATTTCTCATTTTCTATGCAACAGTTCTATTTTGGTACACTTAAAAACATCCCCATGTAAACTTTCAGAGGTTTTTTTGCACTTTGAAGTAGGTTAAGTTATTCTTTACTGCAAGATCAATAAAATGCTTAAAATGCCTTGCAGGTGGTATATAAGGTAAGAAATATATACTTACTATGGCACTTAATCCAATGTAGAAAACCCCTGGATCTGCATATTGTTAAAACAAGAACAACAATAACAACAACAGCACACACACACACAATCTAGTTCAACCAAGCATTAATGCTTTAAAAATTTCTTGTGAACAGATACAAAATCTCAAACGTGTTCTTGAGACCATGCAGCATCATATGGAGGTAGACACCAACAGTGGCCTCTGCAGTAGTTTTTATACCTTCTTTCTCGCTGAGAATTTGCAAATTTTTGTTCAAATTACTTATGGATGCCCATTTCTCCAACGTGGCATTTTGAGGACAGCATTTTGACTGGCTATTCCATGGAACTTTGCATGGCATCATTTGATTCAAATATTCCATGAATTAGCATTAGCAAAATGTGAAAACTAGAAATAGAATAAGAGGAAACAAACTAGAAAAGAGTTGTCTCTACTTTCAAGCAAAATAAAACTGGGTTAGTACATGATGTACGATCAGAAACACAAGTATTTTATACAAAGTGAGAAAATACAGAGATCGTCCACAGCTCACAGACACAAAACACTAGAACAGGCACCCATTCATTTATACCCTCACAGGTTTATCTAAAAAAAAATAAAATACTTCTAAAGCATCTGGCATAGTCCAACTATAGGATGGGTGTTGGGAATACAAAGACTAGTTAACTTTGATTAGCATAATAGAGAGATAATATGTATGGAATTAACTCGATATGTGGTAAGTGGAAGTAAAAGACCAAAGGTACAATTATTTTGTTTTGGAAGCTTATAAAGGAGAAATCATTTCAACCTCAAAAGTCTACGACAGTTTCATAAAAATAAGTATGATTTGAACACTAATTAGCACCTGAATGTGATTTTTCTTTTAGTCAATAAACATGAATTGCCTATATAAGTCTAACCTAAGTTCTGGCATCACATTAAAAAAGTGAAAAAACAAGCAAGAAAAGCAACAACTATATCCCTGAGGGGTTCAGCATCAATTAGAGGGATATATGAGACTAATATACTGTATTTCTTTTTTTCTTTCTTTATTTTCATTTTCTTTTTTTTTTTTTTTGGAGAGACAAAGTCTCACTTTATTGCCCTTGGTAGAGTGCTGTACCATCACAGCTCACAGCAACCTCCAGCTCCTGGGCTTAGGTGATTCTCTTGCCTCAGCCTCCCCAGTAGCTGGGACCATAGGCACCCACCACAATGCTCGGGCTTTTGTTGCAGTTTGGCCGGGGCTGGATTTGAACCCACCACCCTCAGTATATGGGGTCAGCGCCCTACTCACTGAGCCACAGGTGCCATCCTATACTGTATTTCTTAATATAATTAATAAGTATATGATGTTCTTCCTAATAAAATTGAGATGTGTGACAGGAGGCAATGAAATTGCCCGAGACCAAGTTTAGATCCCCACCAACTTCAAGTCTTAAGTGAATGAAAGAAGCAAAGTCTAGGCATTTTGGATATCGGTGGTTAGAGAAAAAGAGTTATCAGTTATTTTTTAAAGAAGGAAAGAAAATAATTAGAGATTATTATGCAGAGCTGAAATTCAGGGAAATAGCTATGTGTAAGAATGATTTTAAAGAAATTTTAACGTACAATATGCAATGAAACTCCTATATCTTTCCAAAGAGACTTCCAGAAAAATCTACATTTCTTTTCAAAATTAATTAGTGTTGGATTTGAATTTTTATTTTATTTGAATCTTTTTTCAGATGCCACAACGTAAGGTGAGATAGGCTGGGTGACATGTGCTGGGTAAACGTCAGAATTCCTTAGGACATAACACCCATGAGAGATTTCACATGGCCAAGTCCCAAATCAAACTTTTACCCATATTCCCCTAAAGGGGACTGTCTATTGTGCTGCAGAGAGAGGCGCTGATGCTGAGCAGGTGACCTCCTCCAGGAGTATGAGCATTTCCTGCCATCTTCTTTCTCCTTACTCACCAAATCCCATCCAGGAAAGCTGCATCCAGACAGCTTGACACCATCTCTCTGCTGACCCGTCACCTCTGTCTGTCTCCACACCATGCACTCATAGCAGCATCAATTTATTCAAGAATCACTGCGATAGCCGGTAGCCTTTTACTTCTACCACACCTCTAGTCTGTTTGCTGTATTGCAGCCAAGTGACAGCCTCAAAACACTAATCTAATCATGTGAGATGTTGAAGGTCTGGTGAGGATGAGACAACTGGCAAGTTGGAGACAATGGATAGAAAGAAACGAAATGATCTTAGAGAACCTTGTTCTCAGTTTCTTCATTTACTCGACAGGTCGATGATGCAGATTTGCTGAAGGGGATGCAAAGGGCTCGAACAAAGACTTCTGATCCCAGGTTTGGACTTCTTCCTCTTCTTCCCACCCTTGGTGTCTAGAGCTGCACTGCTACTCTTCTTGCTGAAAATAAAGTTGTTTCTTTATTATTTTCAAATTAAAGGGCGTACTAATTTGGCTTGAGAAAAACCTGACATGCATTTAATGTCAGGTCCCCGAAATGAGCAACAGCCAGGAAAAAGAATCATTTTACACATTCTAAAAATACTATCAACACAGAAATAATCCACCAAGTTCTGATCACTTGTGGATGTGAACCAGTTAATGAACTTTAACAATAATATAAACACAAGAGGTGGTAACAGAAAAAAAGTTTATGCCAATTCCATATAAACCATGCCAGTTTTACCTTTCCTAAGGAATGAGCTTATGGACACTAGTGTTTTTATCTGCTCCCTTTTGTGCACATCAGAAGTAAAGTTATATGCACTAAAGCACTAAGCCCCATGAAACAGAGTTCACTTGGGTCCTATTGCTAATATCACCTGCATTGGTGAGCCTAAGTTACATGCTCAGTCAAAGATCAGAGCATGAAACAGCCATTTAGCCACTTTGTGGTTAAAGGAGAGAGAGAGAGGAGGAGAGAGGGAAGGGGAGAAGAGAAAAGAGAAGAGGAGAAAAGAGAAGAAAAGGGGAAGGAAAGAGAGGGAAGGAAAGATAAGGGAAGGGAAGGGAAGGGAAGGGGAGGGGAGGGGAGGGGAGGGAAGGGAAGGGAAGGGAAATCACATCATACTATATGGTGTCACCTGGAAAAGAAGCACTGCAGGGAAATTCTCTCAGAAGCAAAGAAATTCAGAAAAACAGTCATGTGCAAAGAGGAAAGTTATTTCCCAAAAGGCAAAATGAGATTTTTGTAAACTCTGTTTCTAAAAATCTTCTCTCAGAGGATTTGAGTCAATGTCTTGTTTTATACAAATTGGCTTTCACTTCTGTAACTATTATTAGACTTGTTGAGTTTTGCTTGTAAGTGTTGTAGATCCTGCCGTTCCCACGTTTTGTCAAAAACAGAATCACCTGAAAGTATTTCTGTGGTTGAGAAAGGCAGTGAATTCAGCGGCTGTTGAGCAGGTCTTTGATTCTGTCAGATTTTTGTTCTGTCTTCCTGCTGCTTCTCACTCTTCCCACTAATTCTAAATGTGGTTAAGGGAAAGAAAAACTAAATAAAAGTCTATTTTTGAGCCAAATAACACTACCTATGATTGACTATATACTGCATTGACTATATACTTTGGACATTTTTATCATTGACAACTTCTATTCACACAAATTACTGCTGCTAAGTAAGAAGCCTCCATTTCATGCTTGTATAGACCAAGTTCAACATATTGTTGTATTTAACATGCATGTTTGATCAATAACATGCTGTAATAATAAATACATCTCTATCTGGGCTCTTATTCGTTTTCTCCTCATTATACAGCAATATTTGAACTATCTCTCTCCCCCCTCTGTCTTGTTCTCTCTCTCTTTTGTTAAAGGAAAATGGAGAATGATAGTAAATAACAACAATTAAATTTTTAAGATTTTGAATCTACATCTTAATGCTGTACGTGTAGAATACTTGACTTGAAAATCAAACAGGACTGAGACTGGCAGGAATATCTGAAATTGTAGAATGGGACATGGTTTCAGGAGTGCCACGGAGAGAGATAACCAAGATTGCATTTCTGGGAAGAAAGACTAAATTAATTGTTATTTTAAATCCCACTATGTCTGTAAACAATGTATGTGTGATTTAAATAAGTAGCTTATGACCTTAGATTTCTGGTTCATTTTTTTAGAATCATAAACATCTTCTTAATTCCCCAGATATGCAAGTCATCCTGTCCTGTGGAGAATGAAAGAGGCATTTGGTAAATGAATGGGTAAGTAAATGTAAAATGAATGGGGATAAGTAAAACGCTAAGTCAAGAACCAACACAGTACAGTTGGTGAAGTAACACATCTACAGAGTAAATCTGCTTTGTGGTTTTGAACAGAAAATATTAAAGCCTTTTAGTGACTCAGTTTCCCTCATACCACCTAGCAAAAATGTAATCTAATTTTAATATTCTCTTAGATGATAGTTAAGGCTTGTGGTGATACAGCACAGATTTTATATCTCAGATTTTAAATTGTTTGAAGTAGGGCTGGGCCTCATGGCAAAGCTGTAAGTATCTGGATCTATATCTTATTTATTTTTTTTATTCTTAATATTGACATAGCTCCTTATATATAAGGCCATAAAGAGGAACCTCTCGCTATAAAAATCAGAAAAAATAAAAGAGGACCTTCTATGATTCTGCAGCCATATGCACAGATGTAGCTACCATTATCAAGGTAACTCCCAAAGACAAAGGTGGGGCAGAACATGTCTTTGGTACGCTGCTTTTCCCTAAATCCCAGGTAAAATTCTGTCTTTACCACTGTCTGGGGTGCAGCAACATTTCTCAGAGGGTTTTCTGTGGTATTGCCTGAGAGTCTGCACACCACACTTTGATTTCCTTCACTTTTCTATGACTTACACTAGACACAAACGTGGTTCAAATTTTCTGTGGCTGTTGTGTAGAAGACAGAGCAGAAAGACTAGTTTTATGTTGACATATAAAAAAGAAGGACAAGGAATGCAATGAACTGGTGACTGGATAGTAGACACCTTCAATATTTCAAATAGCCTGTTAGGGAAGAAAAGCACCTGGAGAGTTAAAACATGGATAATGTCAACTGCAGCAAGGAGAAAAATGTCCTCATTGATTATTGTGGAACTATTCAGTGACACAAATCAATATTACTCTGGGACTTCCAGTAGCTTTTCTAAGTAATTGTAGAATACAGGCACTTTGTAAAAGTATTTCACAATGGGCTGTCTTTTTTGAGGATTAAAAAAAAAAAAAAGCAGAGTTTATTTTTTATTTTTAGTTGATAAACTGGTATGGTTTCCTGTGTGAATTTTCAGCTCAATAATTTGTACTTCGGTGGGAAGAAATTTGTTTACCTTGCCCTGGGATAAATACATCTCTATCTGGGCTCTTATCCGTTTTCTCCTCATTATATAGCAAGCTTTTAGAGATCACTTCAAACACCTAAAATATCTGAGTGGCACAGAAGTAGTGCATTTCTGTTTCTACCCACTTGGGATTTAGTGGCTTTTTAAGACTGAGGTCATGCTGCTGCCACCTTGCTATTATGCTACAGACGATTCAAAGGTAATTAGTACACAAATGTGGAGCTGCTTCTAAAACTGACTGGCTGTGGGCAAACTCAGAACATTTTAATTAAGTGACATGTTATAATAAGAATTACTTCCTAAAGAAGAAGATATATTAACTTTCTAAAGTAAGAAATAGCTTACTATAAAGAAACAGGTTATCAAATATCATTCTTGTAATTGTGACCTATGTTGCCATGACCAGGACATTAAGGATACAATTAATAACTCAACCCTTAAAAATGATAATTATCTAATAATTATTAGTCAGCTAAAAAAGAACAGGGTAGGTAAAAAAAAAATTTTAAAGGTTGAGAAATACCTAGTGTCTCCTCAGAAGCAGTCACTGTGATAAGAATTTGAGTATTATGGTTAATTTTAGAGATGATTCTAGAAAAGACGAGTAGAGAAGGAAGAATATGGGACAGAGAAGGAGAGGAAGCTGATAAAATGTGCACTGACAGCAAGTTCTCCCCGCAGGCAACTGGCGTAGAATTCCTTTGGGAAACTCTGGGAGAAATTATAGAACACACCTCGGAGTGCTCCCTATGGAGGTGCTGCTTGGAAGGATGCTGATTCTGTGGCACCAAACCCAGGCCAGACTTCCACAGTGAAAAGGAAAGGGAGGAAGGAAAGAAGGAAAGGAAGACAGAAGGGAGGAAGGGAGGAAGGAAGAAAAGAAAGGGAAGAAGAGAGAAAGGGACAAAGGAAGGAAAAAAAGGGGGGGGAAGGAAGGTAAAAAGGAAGGGGGGGAGGAAGGAGAGAAGAATCTTTGGACAGAAAGTCCCATCTCTTTTCAGAAAGTTACATTCACATTCAGAAATGACTGCTGAGTCCAGCACGGTGGCTCATGCCTGTAATCTTAGCACTGTGGGAGGCTGAGGAGGGAGAATTGCTTGAGCTCAGGAGTTTGAGACTCACCCAAGCCAGAGTGAGACCCGGACTCATGAAAAAAATGGAAAAACCCAACCAGGTGCCATGGTGAGTAATCTGAGCGGCTTTCAGAGGCTGAGGCAGTGGGATGCCCACAACTCAAGTCTGAGATTGCAGTGACCTATGACGCCATTACACTATACTCAGGGGCATAAGGTACTACTCTGTCTCAAAAAAAAAAAAAAGGAAGGAAATAAAATTGAAAAAAGAAATGACTGCTGAGAATATATGAGTGGGGCATTGAGAGCATTGGCTACCCTAATGTGTATTAAAAGTTATAAAATGCTACTTGATAAAGGTGAAAGATTGAAAACACCTCACTAAAATATCTAATATTAGAATACTAGAACTAGGGGGACAGACAGGAATAGAAACTTTCTGGGCCAACTAGAGAATGCCAATCTCAATGCAGTCCTGCAAACCAGCAAGAGTCACCTGATCTTCAGGGTAGGACTCATATGGCCCAAGGCTGGTAGCTTGGACATCTCAGGACCTGCAGGAAATGGAGATTAGGGATAAAAATGACAGCTTGAAAGCTCCTTAAGAAACTGTTAAATCCATACCACTGAATAACATTCTCTCCCTATGACCCTCACGTAAAACTGGGGCCATATTCTTCAACTCTCTTTTTTCACTAGCTTTACCATTCACTGACATTTGGACCTTCATTCCTAAGGAAGGGGACCAGAAGCGTCTCTTCTCTTGGGAGTGTAATCAGCCGAAGAGAAACTCTTAAACAAACATACTCTCCAACTGTTAAATATATTGCCATTAGAGTTTCCTAGGTATCACTCTTCAGCAAAGCTTAGAACTCCAAACCCTGCCTGTTCTGCTCAGATATTACAATCCTCATTCTAGTCACCCTTTTCTAAACATGAGCATGTAACAAAGGGTTAAAGGATATCTGAGGAAGTTTTCCATCATGACAGGTGGGCGACTAAAATACACAGAAAAAAGTATTTTTCAACAAAAGCCTATTTGGCAGGGATGGGTGGGTCTCCCAATATATTCTCAGAGTGGTTAAAAAGAAAATTAAAAATATTACAACACTATAAGAAAAGCAAAATATCAAAAAAGCAGTCAGAGGAAAATGAACTCATAAATTAAAAACATAATAGCATACATTTAAACAATTTCAAAGAAGTGAACAATAAAGTTGAGAAATTATCCCAGAAAGCTTTACCAGTTGACCAAGAGAGGGGCAATTTCAAAATGTCCAATATCTGAATAAATTGAATTTTAGAAAGAGAGATCTTAACAAGCACTTTAGCTCAGAAAATTACTCAAGGGCGGCGCCTGTGGCTCAAAGGGGTAGGGTGCTGGCCCCATATGCCAAATGTGATAGATTCAAACCCAGCCTCGGCCAAAAACTGCAAAAAGGAAAGAAAGAAAGAGAAAGAGAGAGAGAGAGAGAAATTTACTCAAGTATTTGAGTAATACTCAAATGATAAATCTATCAACAATTACACCCACATAAGGAAATCTCAATAAAATTCTCACTGAACCCTTGTTATTTCAAGAGTTGGCTATGTAAAGGGCTGTCACTACCAGCACTTCTGATGCCATATTGTTCTCTTTTTTTCTTTATAACATAACTGAACTTCTTGAATACTTGCTCTGCCCAAATAGGGAAGTAAACCAAGACTACATGTTTTTGTATCAAAGAATTTGGACTGTCTTTTGCCCTTAGCTTTTGAGAGAGGGTATATGTCCTCCATTATAGGAGTATCTTTATTTAAAGTACTATCAATAGCTAGCCACACCCATTAGTCTTAGGGTAGAGACTGCTATGTGATTTAGGGTGGGGACTTTGTGTCACACATGCAGGCAATGAATCCATCAGTCAATTACACCCATGTCATGAAGTCTTAGCAAAATCTCTGGACACCAAAGCTCATGAAAGCATCTGTGGTTGGCAATATCCATGCATATTGTCACATACTGATAATGCTCAGAGAACAACATACCCCAACTTCATGGGGTGAAGAGAATGAAAACTTCACATTTTGAAACATTTTAGACTCTATCCTATGTGTCTCTTCCTTTGGCTGATTTTAATCTATACCACTTTTTCTGTAATAAAACACAAGCATTGGAATAATGGTTTTTTTAATGTTATGTTAAGGCATTTATTTTAAAGTAATGGCTAGGTTCATTTATTTATTTTTATTTATTATTTTTATGAAATCATAACTGTGTACATAAATAAATTAATGGAGTACAATGTGCTGATTCGATATACAATGTGGAATGCTTACATCAAACTGGTTAACACAACCTTCACCTCACTTAGTTGTTTATTGTGCTAAGGCGTTTATACTCTAATCTTACTAGTTTTGACATTTGCTCTGTCATTGTGCATATTAAGTGAGGTCCCACCAAATACCCTCCCTCCTCCCTACCTCCTTCCTCCTCTCTCCACTCCTTCCTTTTCCCACCTTCTTTCTGGACTAGAGTTGTATTTTATCATTTGTATGAAAGTGTAGGTGAATATATATTGCTTTCATAATAGTATTGAATACATTAGATACTTTTTCTTCCATTCTTGAGATACTTTACTAAAAAGAATATGTTCCAGCTCCATCCAGGTAAACATAAAAGATGTAAAATCTTCATCTTTTTATGGCTGGATAGTATTCCATTCTATACATATACCACAATTTGTGAATCCATTCATGGGTTGATGGGCACTAGGGCTGCTTCCAAGGAACTAAAAGTAGACCTGCTATGCAATCCTGCAATTCCTCTACTATATATATACCCAAATGATCAAAAATCATTTTACAACAAAGACGTTTGCACTATAATGTTCACTGCAGCCCAATTCATAGTTATCAAGTCATGGAAGAATAATAGTTTTCAGAGA
>CAUYPK010091336.1:0-51420 GCA_963574355.1 Loris lydekkerianus
GATGTTGCTGTGTGCTAGGCTGATTCCATGACACTCTAGTCTCAGTAACAGAATGAGAGTCTACCTCATGAAAAATAACAAAAGAAAGAAAGAAAGAAAGAAAGAAAGAAAGAAAGAAAGAAAGAAAGAAAGAAAGAAAGAAAGAAAAAAAGAAAGAAAGAAAGAGAAAAAAATTGCTAGGCACAGATTTCAAGGGCCAATGTTGGAGGAATGGTGAGTAGGCAGATAGAATATGGAACTACATAAAGAAGGAGACTTATTCTGGCTTCTAGGGGACAGAAAAGTTAGTCATGGCAAATGAGTTTGAGTTTGGTTTGTTAGGATATTGCCAGTTGATATGATGTGTAGGGATTCTCCAGGGATGACTGGTCCCTGGCCTTGAACTGATTGTGAGAAGAGAAAATTAGGGCTGATTGAAGAAGCCCAACATAAGAAGATTTAATACTCTGCATTTTTAAACCCTGATTTGAGTAAAGAATTCACTGTATGGGAACTTTCTAATGACTACAATAATCTAGGATAATCAAGAGTCAGAGTTACATAAAATCTAAAGTTGTGATTAATAAAGTTTTTAGAAAAACAATTTTCCTATGAGAAAAGAAATTATCTAGTTGACATCTAATCTAGGGGAAAATTTCAACTCTAGATCTATTGTCAAAAGTAATAATGAGGGTCAAATTCTCTACCAATGGTTTTCTCTACTTATGTATTGAGAAAAAGCTTCTTCTTTTTTTTTTTCCCCCTCAGTAGAGTACCCTATATCATAGCTCACAACAAACTTCCAAGTGTTGTCATCGAGTGAACCATTCCCTCAGCTGAGACACAAGGAGTCTTCATAAGTTTCAGCCATTTTTCACTTATCAGAGATGAGAATCACACTAGTGCTCAGGCTTGTCTTCAATTCAGAAGCTCAGACAATCCAACTGACTTTGCCTATCAAATTGCCATGTGGATAGGCATGAAACCACATGTGGATAGGCATAAAACCATCACTTGCCACAAACTATAGTTTGAAAAATATCCCAGCTTCGAGGGCTGAGGCAATAGTATCTGTTGACCTAAGAGTTTGAGATTCTCTTTAGCTATGTTGAAGTCAGAACACTATTCAGCTGGAAGGAATCAGATGCTGACTCATGGAAAATGAAAATGACAACAAATGAATGGAACAACGTGCCTTCCATGTCAATTCATTGTAACCTGTGTATAAGCAGGGAGATTGAGTTGAATATCTCTCAAGTTCTCTCACTTCCTGTGTACATCTTATGCTGTGAGCCTTTTGAGCACTTCAAGTTTTGGAAAACTTCATCAACTAGCTTCATTAAAAAATGTAGTTCACCCATTGAAAGTGTACAATTCTCTTTCTTAGAATACACATATAATTGTGTAGCTCTATTAACAATCTAATTTTAGAATTTTGTCTTGTCCCCTTATACAAAGAATGTCAATACCCACTATTAATCACTTTCATCTTTCCACACCATCACACACCTGATGCTTTCTCCTAGCAGACAAGTGGCTTTGTCTTTATGTTTTCTTCTGAGTTCAGTCATGCTCTGTGTAGTCTTTTGTAAGTGGCCTGGTTCCCTTATCATAATGATTTTATGGTTCATTCCTAATTTAACAAAAATGTGCATTTCCTACCTTTTTATTGCTAAGAAATATTCCATCCTGTGAATATAGCAGACTATATTTATATTCAATCATCTGTAAATTCCATTAGTAGTCCTGAAGAGGTTCCATTCTCATCTAAGATTTTTTAAAGATTTTATCAGGAAGGTATATGATCTCTGTCAAAAGCCTTTTCTTGTCTCTTGACTCAAACATGTGGTTTTTCTTGTTGATAATATTAATGTGGTTTGTTGTATCAGTTGATCTTCCCATATTCAGCTAGACTTCCAGTCTTGGTAATAAATACCATTTGTGATACATGTATTAAATGTATTGTGTGGTACTGGAATTTTCTTGCACTTATGCAGTATATCTTTTACAGATTGGGAAATGTGTTTACCTTTTTGCCCCTTAAGAATATATTTTAATTATCCTAATCAAGGATTTTCAAGCTGCCAACTTCAAGTGATCCTCTTGAGATTATCTTTCTCAGTAGCTGAGAATTAAATCTGGTAACACCACTATGGAGGATGTTTTTCACTGATTACTTGGTAATTGGGGTCTTACTCTGTTGCTCAGTCCAGTCTTACATACCTTACCTTCCATTTATATTTCTTCCTCAGTCTCTAAATTTGCTGGTATTATAGGTGTGAGCTATCGTGTTCTTCCATGCTTATGTTTTTGTGACGCTTTTGTCTACTTTCTTCACAGATAACATCCCATAGATTAAAAAGTCAATAGCCTCCTCAGTTTCCTCTTATGCTTGAAAGTCATCCAAGAATTTCAGGAGGCTGCCAGTGCCTGGGGAGAAGTATAAAGTGGCAATGAAGCAGTCTGGCTACCACAGAGAGTAGTGGCTGAAGGTTCATGCTCTACTTGGCACAGAGAGATCTGCACTGATATTTGCTTGCTTCCTGACTGGTGTGGTACAAAGCCACAAAGAGTCATTCTCCCTCTGGTGAAAAAAAGAGTAAGATAGTGGCAAAATAACAGCTTCTGCGGTAAAATTGAAGAGAGAAGACTACAGGCATTTCTGGCCGGTGTGTTCTGTCCAGAAACTACCCTTTTGTGAGTAAGGGAGTCATTGAGAGAATTTTAGACCTTATGAGGAAGAGAAAAGTGGTGATAAACTGGCAAGTGGTATATGCATTTTTTAAGTCAGAGGATATCCACATCTGTAATCATAGCAACATCAAGACTGCAAGCAGTAAAAGCTTTACCAGTGGGCTATTTTGATATTTTTGGATTTGGACACTCAAATTAATTGCCCTGGGAGATTTTGGGGATGTGTGTGAACAACTTTGTTCATTGTCTATGGACTCAAACTGAGACGCTGAGCCAGAAAGCAACTAATATCATTCAGCTGTGTGTTTCCCATACAACTACTGTGGGGAAGCTCTCCCTGTTGGTAGCAGCACTAGAATGGCCAGGAGACTTTGGGTGCATAATCTAGTGACTGAGCTGCCCAAAGTCACAACCTGAGATACTTGGGAAAAGTAGAGATCTAAGTATTTGGCAGATTGATTGGCCCTGAGTGGCATACAGTAAGACTTTTTTTGGCACACTGAAAAAGTAGGCAGCCATGCCATGAGTGATGCCAGAAACAAGTGCTTACTGTGGAAAGCTTAGCCAAGGTTCAAAGGTTAGAGTGTCTTTTGAGGACATTGAGGAGACTTTTTGTCTCCCAAGGTTACAGGGTCTTGGAAATTAGAAGAGGTCTTCAGTCTCTAACTAGTGCAACTGTGTCAACATTGTTATTAACATCTCATACCTCAAAAGGTTACCTGTTGCCCAGACAATATTCAGAAAGATATATACGCTGTTGATTTTTGTTTTTTTGGGTGTTGTAACTTTTTTGTTCTTTTTTAAATCATTATTCCCTGACATTTTATTTTTATTTATTTTTCTCATTTTTTTTCCTTTTTTTTTTTCACACTTTATGCCCCAGTACTGTTGTTTAAATACAATCTTCCATTTTTCCCTTCTTAACAATTAGAATTACAGTATTGCCAAAATTTCTGCCATTATCATATGATTTTTACCGAAATTATATCCCATAAGTGTTTTTCTTTGTCTATTTTGGTTTATTTTACACTATTCTTGTCTTTCCTCTCTATCTTGTGGAGGTGGGGTATTGTGTCTAATCAGGCTGGCAAAAAGTTGCTGGCCTCAGGGCAAAAACACAACCCAGAACACGAGAGGTTGGGTTTTTCTAGGATTGAGTCATAGCACCCTACTATATACCTGTATTACTCCTGTCTCCTACTTTTAGTTATCTTCTTTTAATTCTGAATATTTCCTTTTACTCACCCCCTTTAATTTCATTTCTTTTATTTTTCTTACTATTTAAAATCTTTTTTTACATTCTTACTTTTAAATCTTATCATTCTTCTGGTCCTGCACCGAAAGGACTTGTTAAAACTTTAAGCCAGAGGCACAGTAACTTGAAGAGGAAAAAGAAGTGAAAGGAAAATTAGAGCAAGGAAACAGATATAAGAAAGCACTCATGAAGAAGAATCAGCAGAAAAATTCTGGCACCATGATATGTCAGTGCACAGCAACCAGTTCAACGGATTATGAGGTAGCTATGGGAGGAGATTCCATCTATAAAAAAATGTTACAAATGACAGAAGAGAAATTTAAAATACAGACTATGAAAAAAATGAAGAAAATTGAGGAGAAAATGGAAAACAAAAAACAATGGTGTAGCCCCACACATTTTCCTCCCTCCACTTTAAACACCCCCCTCCCTTCCACTTCCTTGGCCCTTTCCTCAGTCTTGTGCTATAGTTCAGTTATAACCTTCATGTGAAAGCTATAATTTACCTTCATAGTAGGACTGAGTACATTGAATACTTTTTCTTTCATTCCTGAGATACTTTGCTAAGAAGAATATGTTCCACCTCCATCCATGTAAACATGAAAGTGGTAAAGTCTCCATCTTTCTTTAAGGCTGCATGATATTTTATGGTATATGTGTACCACAATTTGCCAGACAATTTATGGTTCGATGGTCACTTGGACTTTTTCCATGGCTTAGCAATTATAAATTTGGCTTCAATAAACATTCTGGTACAGATGTCTTTGTTATATTGTAATTTTTGGTCTTCTGATATAAAACTAGTAAAAGAATTATAAGATGGAATGGCAGGTCTATTTTTAGGTCTCTAAGTATTCTCCAAACATTCTTCCAAAAGGAGCATATTAGTGTGCATTATTACCAGCGGTATAGAAGTGTGCCCCTTTCTCCAGATCTACACCAACATCTCTGATTTTGGGATTTTGGGATATGGGCTAATCCTACTGCAGTAAGATGATATCTCAAAGTAGTTTTGATTTGCATTTCTCTGCATCAGTATTTTTAAAGTCTCCCCAGATAGTTCTAATATGCTAATTAGAAAACCATTGCTCTACTCCAGAGCTTTTCAAACCGTGAAGTGCACATGCTTTAATTGGATCTTGATTTAATTAATGTAGATTCAGAGTGAGTAGGCCTGAAGTTTGGCCTGAACTTCTCTGCATCTTTAACAAGCCTTTAGAGCAGTGTTTTTCAACTTTTTTTTTTTTTTTAATCTCATGGCACACTTGAACTTGTAGTTAAACTTTCATGGCACACTTAAATTATATTGAGAAAAAAAAAAGAGTGAAAAAAAGAATATACTTACTGTGCTTTGAACTTCTTTCAAAAATAATATAATTAATGATCTTTAAAAAATGTTATGGCACACTGGTTGAAAATTACTGCTGTAGGGGATGCTGCTTCTGGCCTAGCAACCACGGCTTGGAGGTACAGGGGTCTGGGGAGCAGCAGAAAGAGCATTACCAGGGGGTTAGTAGTCCTGGATTCCAAAGTTTGTACTGCTTAGAATGCTACATCAATTATTTGAGCCCAAGATTTGCCCAACTCAGAAGGATACTGAGAGAAATGAGTGAATATTGCAGTTTTGTTTCCCAAAGTGTGCATACACTTCATGAATTCAGAGAATATGTGGATACACACTTTAAAATTTTAATAGTTTTGAGTTTGTTGTGAGTACTTTACATAGAACAAGTGACATGGGTTTTCAATATAGACAGGTGATAAAGCTTCCTTTTAAAAGGCATGTATTCAAGTTAGAAAGAGAGGGCATTTAAAGAAAAATATTGAATAAATAATCAGAGAGGTAGTTGACAGAGAAAAATCACGAAAGCAGGATGAATGAGTCAAGTTTAGGAAATGCTGCAAAAGCAGACACAAAAGGACACTGAAAGCTGTAAGGAGAGGTAGCCCTGGCTTCTCATTGGCTGATGAGGACAGAGCATTTGTGGGGTGGGAATTCTGCAACACTTACATATTGGGTAGCTATTATTGAATCATTATGTATTACAAAAAGTTTATTGATTATCTACTTTGCATTAGACCTGGGAGGGGGAAGTGAGAACAAAAACAGATCATTTATGCCCACTAGAAAATTCCAGGAAGATAAGAGGTCATGAAAGAACTCTGAACTTCTAGCGTAATATTCTACTATGAAATGTGAGAAAAGGGTGGCGCCCGTAGCTCAGTGGTTAGGGCACTGGCCACAAACACGGAGGCTCGCAGCTTCTAACCCAGCCTGGGCCAGCTAAACAACAATGACCACTGCAACAACAGCAACAACAAAAGAAAAAATAGCAGGGTGTTGTGTCAAGTGCCTGTAGTCCCAGCTACTTGGGAGGCTGAGGCAGGAGAATCACTTAAGCCCAAGAGTTTGAGGTTGCTGTGAGCTGTGATGCCCTGGCACTCTACCCAGGGTGACATAGTGAGACTCTTAAAAGCAAAAAAAAAAAAAAAAAGAAAGAAAGAAAGAAAGAAATAAGAAACTTGAGAAAAAAAGGCCTTGCTCATTATCAGCTAGGAAAGCTGTCCAGGCTCAAACACCCCTCTCCTCTGACTGTCCTCTGGAGAGAGAGGCCAAGATATTTATCTTTAACCAGGAAGTTACCACCGAAGGGAGGATAGGGAGGGCTGATGGTTTTGTTGCTTTGTGGAAAAGAAACAGATGGAGCAAATGTGTGTATGGTCCCTAAGGAGAAAGTGTCTTTGTGCTGTATTTCTTTTTGGCCTGGAGACCCTGAAAGCAAGCTAGTTGGAAGACACAATTACTCTAATTTGAATTTGTTGGGGGGTGAAGGCTTGATAATAACGGAAGCAGCATGTAGGCGACAGACACCACCCTGCCCTCTAGCTATTTTTTTCAGGTATCCAGACCTGAATGATTCATTTGGGAATCATTCCCCATTGTCTGGCAGCGCCTGGTATTAACATTTCTTTCCCGATATTTTCCGGGGTCACCCCTGCATGCGATTGACACTGTTTTTGCGCTGACTTCCTGTCACTGTCACAGAGTCTCTGGAGAGACTGGGGTGTGTGTGGAGGGGATAATGAGCTCAAATGGCTTTTCTCTGTGGACAGGATCTGACTCCTGCATTTTTCGGCTCTTGCTGTAAGTGGTGCTGTTTGACCATTCTCTTCATGTGAACGTCCACTCAGTAATAGCAGTGCATTCAGAGGAGGTTCTGATAGGCCTTTGGAACACTAGCATCAGCTTTTCTTCACATGGTATTGTTTGCTCTCTGAAACACCTGCAGGCAGCTCGGGCTCCTTTTAATTTGCAATCCTGAGATTTCTCTCAGATGCAATGAAAAAGAAATCCTTTTGGGAGGTGCAGGGGTGCTTCCTGCGTCATGTTTGTCAAACCCACAAGGAAGCTGGTGGCTTTGGGGGTGCCCTGCAGCTGTGACAATGGCTGGTATGAATGGTCGGTGTAGGAGAGAAAGGGACTACAGAGTACAGAATGTGAACTAACCATTTATGTGTAGAAAAAGTTAGAAAGGGAGCCTGGTATGGTGTAGGGAAAGGGAGAAAGGAAGATTTGCCTTGAGGTTTAACCAGGAGAGGCCATTATGAACTGATTACATGTGTGAAAGCTGTAAGTTTTATAAAAATATCGCATGTGTGCATGTATGTATAGCTCTGTGTATCTGTGTACTATTATTATTTTGTAATCAGCAAACAGATTACTTGCTTCTTTCACGAGCTCCTTCCTCCTGGCAGCCCTTTTCACTTTCTCCTTCATCCCAGAACACCAAAGGACAGCTGAGCTTCATAACCGTGGTGGCTCCGGGAGGGTTATGCAAAGTAAACATTGCATCTCTAAAGTAGCTCACTGTTTGGAGAAAGTGTGCCATGTTTTAAAACGGTGACTCCTTTGGGTTTTGCAGTGTTTGTTTCAATAAGGGACATTAAGCCTGTTATTATTTTTCATGGAGAAGTGAGCTTAATGGCTGATGTAGCTGATAAACTTGTTTTTCCACCAGTGCCATCAACCAAGGTCCTGTGGCAACAGTATGAGGATGACGCTGGCTGGCACCCCCTGCATAGCATATTTGGGCCTTTTTTTTTTTTTCCTAGAATCCAGATGCAATAGCTTTGTTATGGAGCAATCTGGCAAGAAAGGCTGGTGTACTTGGTTTTCCTTCTGTCACACTTTGGTGAAATGAATTAAAGTTTTAAATCAGGAAATTTAGCAAGATGAGTTATATTTTTATACAAGAGAAGTGGAGGATTTCCAGCTGGTTGGGGGATCATATGGAAATATCTTTCTAAATCAGGGTCTGGTGGAATGTTGCTCTCCCTGCAGGCTCATTTCTTGGGGAGCAATCAGTGGGTTGCATATCGGATGGAGCAAGCAGGAGGCATAACACAGTCTTGCTTGTGGGGAGACATGGTGGTTCAGATGTTTGTCATTAAACTGGGCACGTGCTTTTTCAAGTTAAACCAAAATAGCTATTCTAGTAGGAAAAGCCTCCCAGATCCATGTCTTCTTTTTCTGAATACTCCTTCTTTGGAAAGCCAGATTTAGTTAGTTAACAATAATATTGTTAACAGTGAACTTGGCACAACCAAAACCCCAGAGAAGCAATGAGAATGAAGGAGAAAGAAGGGGTTCCATCATGTACTTCAACACTACCTAGAGGTTGTTGACTGTAGAATAACATGCCAAGACAAAAATACTTACTTTGGGTGAAAATATTGTCTTACCAAGTAATTACAGATAGCTGAGCCCTGTGACTTAGACAGAAACACATTTTCCTAACTGATGACTGATTTTTCTGGTTGTAGGAGTAATATCCAAATTATTAGACACGTGTTTGGGTTGGCACAAGTGTTTTATAGTGTATTGAGCTAATCGTCAGCCCTTTCCGAGGTGCAGCCTGACTTCTGCTTTCCCTTCCTCTTGTTGTTTTTGTTCGCTGGGTACTGGTTCTCCAGCTGGGCTCCAATAGAACGTGAATGAAACATAAATCCAACTTAGCTTGTTGTTTCTGAGTCCAAATATAGGTTTTCTTGCCTCTGGGTACTTCTTGCCTCTGAGACTTTCACATCAGAAACTTGGATCTTGCTGTATTCAAAGTCTTACATGCTAATTTTGTATCCTGTAACTTTCTTGAATTCATTCGTTAGTTTTTATGTGGAGTCTCTATGGTTTTCTACATACATAGTAAGATTTTGTCATCGGCAGAGACAGTTTCCCTTTTCTGTTAGGATGCCTTTTATTTCTTTCTCTTGCCTAATTGGACTGGCAAGGACTTCTAGTATTGTGTGGAAGAGAAGTGGTTAAGAGTGAGCATCCTTGTATTGTTCCTGATGTTGGAGGAAAACCTTTCACTTTTTCACCATAGATCATGATGTTAGCCATGGGTTTTGTCATATTTGGCTTTTATTTTGTTGTGGTATGTTCCCTCAATTTGTTGAGACTTTTTTATCATGAAATGGTATTACATTTTGTTGAGTGCTTTTACTGTATCAATTGAAAGGATCACATAGTTTTTATCCTTTTCTTTGCTAATGTGGTGTATCATAGGCAGATGTTGTGTGTGTTAAACCATCCTTGCATCCCAGGAATGAATCTCATTGGTCATGGGGAATGATTTCTTTAACGTGTTGAATTCAGTTTGCTAGTATTTTGTTAAGAGTTTTTGCTTCTATGTTCATCAGAGATATTGGCCTGTAATTTTCTTTTTCTTGTAAGGTTCTCATCTGGCTTTGGTATGAAGATAATGTTGGCTTTGTAAAATGAGTTTGGAAATATCCCCTCCACTTCAACTTTTGGAGGAGTTTGAAAAGGATTGGTACTAGTTCTTCTCTGAATGTTCGGTGGAATTCATCTGACGCAATCTGGTCCTAGGCTTTTCTTTAATGGGAGTCATTTTATTACTGATTCAGTCTCCTTGATTTGTATTGATCTATTCAGATTTTTTAAAAAGTTTCTTCATGATTCAGTCTTGGTAGGTTGTCTGTGTCTAGAAATGTATCCATTTCATCTAGATTTTCCAATCTGCTGGTATATAATTAAACTTAATGGTTTCTTATGATGCTTTGTCTTTCTGTGATATGGGCTGTGATGTTTCCCCTTTCATTTCTGGTTTTACGCTATACTGAGAACTTAAAGCATGAGGAGGGAGGTGCCGCTCCAGACTCAGGATGTAACTGGAAGGTGGTGTCAAGGTAGATGATCCTGGTTAAGTTAGAACCTTTGGAGTCCTCTGTGGGAGAAATAACTGCCCAAACTCTGCCTGGTAAAGTGTGTTTTGGTCAGAAAAATAACCAGTTGAGAAAGTTGGATGAAGGGACCAAATCAATATCATCATATTGAAAACAAGTCAAGCCTGTGGTCTTTTGAGAGCTGGTTAGTTGTGAACCTAGTAGAACAAAATTAGGGCAGGTTCCAGGGAAGACTTGTGAGACGGGTATTCTTTGTCCCATCCTATCTTGCCTTTAAATTTTCTCTCCCCCATCTGACCCTCTCTCTCAGTGCCTGGCCTCAAGAAGGGGAGCTGACTCTTTCTCTAGTGTTAGCATATATTTAGCCTTCCAAGATTTCAATTTCTGTTTTACTTAAGGAAGCTCCAGGAAAGTACAGATCACTCTGAAACTTTAAATAAAAATCTGAAACGGTGGCATTTCATATGGCTAGGGGACAGATTTCTTTAGCAAGTGGGCTTTCCTGCCGAACCTGGGCATGCAGGTGTCTGCTTCTTGTAAGCCTAAAATATGCTTTAAATTCCATAGGTTAATTTCTCTTCCTCTTTTTCAAAATTCAGGATAGTGCATGTAGCAATTGAAAGATTTGAATTCAAGTTTCACTATTTACTAGCTGTGTGATCTTGGGAAAGTCACATAGTCTTTTCAAGCCTCAATTTCATTATGTAAAATGGAAACACAAACTTTCCTGACTTAAGATGATTTGACTTAAGATTTTTTGACTATAAGATGGTTCAAAGTGATATACATTTAGTAGAAATTGTACTTGGAGTACCCATACAACCATTATGATTTTATTGTTAGTACAGTATTCAATGTGTTACATGATATGGCCAACACTTTATTATAAAATAGGCTTTGTGTCAGATGATTTTTTTCCAACCATACGTTAATGTAGGTATTTAAGGCAGGCTAGGCTAAGCTGTGATGTTTGACAGGTTAAGTGTAGTAAATGAATTTCCAATTTAGGATATTTTTAGCTTATGATGATTATTAGAATGCAACCCCAGGTACGTTGAAGAGCATTTACAATAATGTTATCTGGTGGTGCCCGTAGCTCAGTGGGTAGAGTGCCAGCCACATACACTGGGGCTGGTGAGTTCGAATCCAGCCGGGGCCAGCTAAACAATAATGACAACTGCAATAAAAAAAATAACTGGGTGTTGTGGTGGGCGTCTGTAGTCCCAGCTACTTGGGAGGCTGAGGCAAGAGAATTGCTTAAGCCCAAGAGTTTGAGGTTGCTGTGAACTATGATGCCACGGTACTCAACCAAGGGTGACAGCTTGAGACTTCTATCTCAAAAAAAAAATATATGTATATAAATATAAATATAAGTATAAATATAAATATAAATATATAATGTTATCTATTTAAAGGGTTTTGTGAACTTCAAACGGAGGGAATGTACGCACAGTCACTCCCACATACAAATATTTAATCCTTTTTCCCTTTACATATATAGGATATTTTTTAAGGATATTCAAAAATCTGGAAACAATTGCCTCTAGACAGATGAATGGGAGCAGGTTGGGAGACATGTTGCTGTGTATCCTTTTGTACCTTTGGAATTTTGAACCATACAAACTATGTAAAACATTAACATGAGAAAATTCCCAAATCAATTATTATGAGTTTGGTAAACGTAAAGAAATGGCCTCTTACAGGCCGCTGTTTTTACTCAGCACAGTCACTGTAGAGCTGATCTCGTTTAATCCTCACAAGTGCTGAATGTGGAAGTAGCTCCAGAGGGGTTCGTGGCTTGAATAGCAAAGTAAGGAGCTCTTGACAACTATAGTCTGTATGTGCAATAACTTGAAAAGTGTTTTTGTGGCTCGGCGCCCGTATCACAGTGGTTACGATGTTGGTCGCATACACTGAGGCTGGCAGGTTCAAACCTGGCCAGCTAAACAACAATGACAACTACAACCAAAAAATAGCGGGGTGTTGTGGTGGGTGCTTGTAGTCCCAGCTACTTGGGAGGCAGAAGCAGGAGAATCGCTTAAGCCCAAGAGTTGGAGGTTGCTGTGCGCTGTGATACCACAGCACTTTACCCAGGGTGACATAGTGAGACTCTGTCTCAAAAAAAAAAAAAGTATTTTTGTTATAAAGTATTTCAAACCTATAAAAAAATACAGAGGAACATTTTCTATAATTATTTAAAACATTTTTAAAGAATGCTTGAAGAATTTATCATCTATACTGGAATACTTCTGAGAGAGAAAGGGGGTGCTATTAGTAATTACGGTAGGATAATAAACAAACTCAACAGCTCCAGGCAAATTGTCTCATGTAGGAACCTAGAAATCAAGCTTTGCTGTAACTGCTGAGTCCTCCCTTAGAGACTCTTCCTGGCCTGTCTTCCTTCTACCTCCTTCCCTAAGGCAACCGGGATCCTGATACAGATGTTTCTTTGCATCAAGGCAACCATGGCGACCACGACATTGACACACTATTCAACATTTGTATGCCCATACTCCATCCATGGGTATCAGAAACTATACGGAGTATTCTTCTAAATTTTACATAAATGCTATCATATATTGCCACTTTTTTTAAATCAATAAGTAATTTTTCCTTCTTTTCCTGGAAAATTAAAGGGCCAGGGCCAGGAAATAATAATATGCACTGTATTAGCTAAAGTTCATTTGATTGAAAATAACAGAACCTAATTCTGGCTAGCTTAAACAATGGAGGGATTTAATGAAGAATACTGGAGTATCGTAAGTAATCTCATGAGTGGGAAGGAGAAAGTTCAGGGTAGCTCTTGGGGTGTGAGAAACAAGTAGCTGGAGCTTCAATCCTTTTTTTGCCCTCATCATCAAATTATAATGGCCCTCAGCCTCTGTATATCTGGGCTCCAGGGTTCAAGTTCCAGAGGCAGTGAGAGAATCTAAACGAGCCAGGCATCCTTCCCCTGGGTCACCCTTCCCATATATAGTCAGGAATGTAGGATTATGTAGCAAGGATGAAGCTCCTGGGCCCACTTCACTGAACTGGGGGCATTTGCAGAATTTGGGAATTTGTGAGCCAGCCACCTAAGCAGGTAACAGTTATAAGTGAGCAGAAAATGTCTGGAGATGGGAAGGAAAACACTCAAAAGGAAAAGCACTTCCAACTGGAAATTCTTTCCTGGCATTTCAATTGTTATGGATTTCTGAATTCTGGGAAAAAATCAGTTGAGCAATCAGGAAAACAGGAAGAAGCATTCCAATTCTCCTGTGAGATTACAGCTTAATACTCAAAGATAGAGACCTTAATGGTTTAAGGAAACCCCCTGACTTCAATTTGAAAGCAAAACTAGGGAGGAATGATAGATGGGCAGAGTTGATGGCCAAAGTGGAAAGGAGCACTAGGAGAGAAGCCTCAGACTTCCCTGTGTCTGCTGCCCTCTTGTAAGTATGCATTCATGGCCCTGTCCAGGGCTAACAGCAAGTCATTCCTGTAAATATTAACTTTTAACAAATTCTATGAGAGGTACGCTAGCCTAAAATTAATAATTTTGACATTTGTTTCTGTGTAATGCTGATCATCTTGCCTATAGATCTGAATATTACATGACCTTGAATACTGTTGGAGGAGACCGCTGGTGCTTTACAGGTTCACAAATTTTCATTTTAACAACGATTACTTTTTTTTTTTGAGACAGAGTCTCACTCTGTCACCCTGGGTAGAGTGCTGTGGTGTTATAGTTCACAGCAACCTCAAACTCCTGGGCTTAAGCGATTCTGTTGCTTCAGCCTCCCAAGTAGCTAGGACTACAGGCGTCCACCATAACACCTGGCTATTTTTAGAGACAGGGTCTCACTCTGGCTCAGACTGATCTTGAACCCATGAGCTCAGGCGGTCCACCCACCTCAGCCTCCCAAGTGCTAGGATTACAGGTGTGAGCCGTTGCACCCGGCATTAAACAACAATTACTTTTAAGTAATAAGTATTTGTGGTATTATCTTCCAATCTTAAAATGATTCTTTTTTTTTTTTTTTTTTTTTTTTTGCATTTCTTCTTCTTTTTATTTTAAGGAAAGCATGAAATAAATTTTATTGAGGAAGAAAAAGATAGATTTATAGAGGAAGAAAGCTTACAAATCAGGATGATCAGCCATAGACAGGGAATGGGCCTCCATTGCCAGGGCAAGTAGACAAAGAGGCCTTAGCATTTCTTTTTTGATAATGTTTATTTCTTCTTATTTTCTATTATCTTACATCTGGATCAGGTAGAGATCATTTTTCTATGTGATTGAATTTTATAATCTTGACACAACATGTTTGTTCATAATAATAATAAATCACACATTTGTTATCATTTTTTAAACACAAGACCACTGAAACTTTTCATAAAATCCTGTAACAGAGAAAAATATTCTCTGCTTATTATTATGGTCACATGTTCTTTTTCAAAAACGTGAAAGTGAAGTGTTATGAAAATTACAGAATAATATGAATTTGGGAATTCCCAAGACTCAGAAATTCCACTTCCTTATTTCTGAAACCTGACAATTACTATCCATCAGAAGTGTGGAAAGAGTGAAAGGGAATAACATCCTATGTGGGATACCTGGTTTGATTAATGTAGAAATATTATTGCTGAGCTGTGAGTTGTTCCCACTAATGATGCCGCTGAGAAAGTCACATGTATTGGGAGGAACATGGATATACAAAGTTTTGCTGCTGTCTGTCAGGTAAGAACCTCCTGGCTGATTTCAGCTGCTACTGAAAGCTGGAAAAATAAATCCCATGCTAAATGAGAAGTGATCACGTTGCTGGGAAATAACTTTTGCTTTCCGGCTTCAGAGGCAATTCACCAACAGTGTAAAGTGAAACTCAAAAACAAATAATGGAGATGCTGCTGAGCTTCCATTTGAAGTTGATAGCCATATTTCAGCCTCTGAACCCCAACTGTTGGCACAACTCTTGGATTAAAACAATGTGTCCAGAAAACTTTATGTTAAAATGCAACAGGTTGCAATAGCAAAGACGTGGAAACAACCCAAGTGCCCATCAACCCATAAGTAGATCAATAAACTGTGGGATACGTATACCATAGAATACTATTTAGTCATAAAAAATGATGGTGACTTTACATCTTTTGTATTTACCTGGATGGATTTGGAGAATCTTCTCGTAAGTAAAGTATCTCAAGCATGGAAAAGCAAGCATCCCATGTACTCAATATTATGTTGGAACTAGTAGATCAACAACTTTAGGCCCACATGAGAGAAAACACAGTGAAATTCAAGAATGGGGGAGGGTCAAGAGTGGTGTGTGTGGGGGGAAGGTTTGATAAGTTCCCACCTCACAAGTATAATACAGGGGTATGAGGCACAGTACCTGGGTGAAGGACCAACAGCAACTTGGACTTTACCTTACAAATGCAAACAATGTAACCTAATCGCATGTATCCTCACATTAATCTGAAAAAAATGCAATGTGTTGGGTACATTGTCCCTCTATTAGCTTGAGTTAATTCTCAAATTAGTGTATTCTCACTCAGCTGTGCTCAGAGGAAATGAACCAAAGGCTGGTAAAATCTGATGGATTTAGGGGGTACACAGAATCTTTGGGGAGGAAGGTTCCTGAGACATGGGTAAGGAAAGCCTGAGCTAGACTTGGGCTGGGCTGGAGGAATTTGAGGATGGTATATGCTCACAACCCCCAAAACTGACTCATTCTGATAACATATTATTTTAATCTCAGTCAAGCAGATGCTGAGCAAAACCCATTCATGAGGCAATACTGGCTTGTATGTATATATTTGCTATTCAGTTCCATGACAGAGATGGATATAAAATAGCTTTAAAAAAACTACTTTACATAGAAATGTTAAAATATTTATACAGAGATTAGCCATTCTGGGGTTTCCCTCCTAAAACACAAACATAAAAACCAGCAAGGAAATGTTCTGTGCAGGCGAAGATTATAAATGACTAATCGCATATAATTTATGTTAAACATGGAAAATATATTTCCTTTTTAATAAAGACCTGAATTATGTTCTTTTTTGAAACCTTTAGAAGCCAAGTTCAACTATTTAAAAAGTATAGAAATTCCTTTGGAAAATAAACTTCTTTTTGCCTCATAATAAAATAAAGAGCTTTGGTGAGAATATTTCTAAAGTTTTCAGTAATCTGTTGCTTCATATCATTGATGTTTCTAGGTACTAGGGAGATACGTGGAAACTGAATCTTCATCCTTGGCAGATCAGAGGCCTATTAATTTTAGATGAAACTGAATGAATGTGAAATCTGCTTTTTAAAAAACACGATTTTTTTGCAAGTTACTCATTAATATTAAATTCTTTACAAAGTTGGGCCCAGTGCATGTAAAAGTCAAGAAACCACATCTATACAGGTGGGAAACTTATCATCATCATTATTATTTTTTGAGATAGAGTCTCAGGCTGTCACCGTGGGTAGAGTGCTGTGGCATCGTGGCTCACAGCAAACTCCAACTTGGGCTCAAGCCATCCTCTTGTTTCAGTTTTTCTATTTTTTAGTAGAGATGGGATTGCACTTTTGCTCAGGCTGGGCTCAAACTCGTGAGCTCAAGCAATCCACCTTCCTCGGCCTCCCAGAGTGCTAGCATTAGAGGCATGAGCCACTGCGCCCGGCCAGGTAGGAAACTTACTGATAGCATTCAATATCCTAGGTATCCTGTGGTTACCTCCAAAAATATCTTCAGGGAACTAGATATTTTTGTTCATGTGTTGGGCTGATGGATTCTTTTGTACAGTTACTAACAAAGCATTTAAGGGTCATTAAAATATTTTTTCATCCTTAATAATACTAATTCTTTCATTTGCATGTGATGTCACGCTTGATATTGTGGCAAAAAGGTTAAACAAACATAATCCATGCCTACTCTCAATGACAATGATATCAGATACAGAGAATAAGAATCATAGAAATAAAAATAATTGGGTGGCACTCATAGCTCAGTGGGTAGGGCGCTGGCCACATACACCCAGGCTGGCGGATTCAAACCCAGTCTGGTCCAGCTAAACAATGACAACTGCAAAATAAAAAAAAAATAGCCAGTGCCTTGGTGCCTGTAGCACGGTTGTTACAGTGCCAGCCACATACACTGATGCTGGCGGGTTTGAACCTAGCCCGGGCCAGCTAAAACAACAATGACAACTGCAACAGCAACAAAAACAACAAAAATAGGGGGCGTTGGGGTGGGTGCCTGTAGTTCCAGCCTACTTGGGAGGCTGAGGCAAAAGAATCACCAAGAGTTTGAGGTTGCTGTGAACTGTGATGCCACAGCGCTTTACCAAGGGTGACATAGTGAGACACTGCCTCAAAAAAAAAAAAAAAAAAAAAAGAAGAAAGAAGAATAATCACATAAATAATTATTATTTTGGTAGTAACATTTTGACAAACTTTATAGTAATAATTATTTTAGTAGTAGTAATAATCATCATCATAATCCCATCAAATTTATTAAGCCCTTATGTGCAAGGCATTGTGCAAGAAATTTCTACATATTGACTTTTTAAACATGCGGTAGGCAGCAGTATGTCTATTTTACGGATTCAGAAACTGAACCTTAGAGAGGGTAAGCAACGTGTCCAAGGCTATCTAGGTAGCCACTGGCGACAGTGGGAAACAGAGAGGTAAGCCTGAGATGTAAGAACACAGATGTGCACCAGCATTTATAAGATACACATATGACACGCATATTTACAATACTCGAACATTCATTTAGAGACCTTGCCAGGAGGGAATTAGAGGAGCAGAAAGTGCTGTTGGAACCACCATAGTTATTTCGTTAGCTGGGAAACAGAACAATTAGTGGAAGGTGATACTTTAGGACTGGCTCAAAATAGGTAATTGACTTTTCCCACTAGCAGAAGGTGTTTGGGCAGATTACAAAGGGAACTGGCATTTTCATACAGGACTGTCCTGTGATATTTTTCCACTTACTTTTCTGCCTCTTGTCCTTTACTTTGTGCATGTTTTCTGCTTTTAGGTCAGTGAGTCAAAAGCATGTTTTTAGCACCGTGTCTGTGCACAGAAGTGGGTCCTGACTCAGTAGGAGTGTATAACAACTAGGGGCCAAATACATGTACATGTGGTCTTTACTGCCCGCCAGGGGAGGAACGTGCTTCGTCGAGTCCAATGTAATCTGCTGCCTCTCTAATTCCTTCACCGTAAGGCTTCTAAATGAATGTTTGAAAAATGTAAGGTGCACATCGTGTGTTTATCTTGTAAATGTTTGTGTATGCGTCTCCGTGTCCTTTCAGCTCAGGCATCACCTCTTTGTTACCCACTTTCATCAATGATGACCTGTGTGGCCTTGGATAAGTTACTTGCTTTCTCTAAAGCTCAGTTTCTGCACCCGTATAATGAACCTAATGCCATATACATATGTATATATTTATATAGATAGATATGTATAAATATGCTTCATGTTAAGTCTCAACATCACTCAAAGATATTTTCCTATATTGGGCAATTTTACCTGCGGCCTTTGTACATTCTGATAAGTTCCTAAATGGAAGACTGATAGAGATGAACCTTTTAAAGCCTCATCGTAAAAAAGACCATCATAGAATGATGTAGCTGGAAACTATAGGGATCTAAAGCGTTTCACGGATAGTAATGACCTTGATCTGTTTATAGGTGTTTTGGAAAAGGACTCCATGTTCAAATACAATTTGGATATGCCTAGTTAAATAAGTTTCTTTCCTGCAGAACTTCACAGAGTCTTTAATATGCTTACGTGCTTCGTGAATCTAGAGGTGGAAAAGGAGTAAGGTGTTTCGACATACTGTACCCCGGATTCTCATTTCAGGGAATGCCAGTCTAGCTGAGCCAGCTGGTATATTCTGTACATGAAGGTGGTGGTTGAGGCTTTCCTTTGTGAGAGCAAAGGAATCTCCAGGGGAAGGAAGGATACATCAGTTGCTCCTGTTTCATGCCTTGGCAGTGTAATGCCTCAGTGCGACTCATTCTCAGTGCGATGTCTTTCTCTAAAGGCTCAGAGAAGGCTAGAAGGCATCTTCTGGCCAACAGTGCTACCATTCATTGTGAACCATGCCGCAGAGAAGCTCTGAGCTCATTGCCAAGGAGTGACCAGTCCTTAGAATCTGGAAAATGTATTCATCTCTGACCTGATCTACTGAGGTCATATAAGGGGTGACAGGGCTGGGGGGTTTCATCAGCTGTGGTTACAAAGCTAGTGTGATTTGCTTTCACTAAGGAAACTGGTCCTGTGAGTGTAGATTGGGAAGCACCAGGTGAAGCAATTTAACTGATGTCTTTTCTCCAAGACCTCTTAGAGCTTTTAATATGAAAATGTGCATTGTGCAGCTCCAAGAATGGAGTAGAGTGCATAGGATATTAAAAAGTTTACTTGGCTGTGAAATTCTTGCTTTGTGCAGGATTTGGGAGGCACTGGTGTTCTGAGGAAAACATGCTGGGGAATTGCTAATCTAATCCAAACTTCTCATTTTACCAGCAAGCAACTGTGGGGCCCTGTCCATTTCCTTTCTCCATCGCTGTAACAAATACATTGATATTAACTTGATCAAATTTGGGGATAGCTTTCAAGAGATTTATTTGGCCAGCAAATCCTTCTTGTATACATCAAGGGAAATCGACTCCATATATTTTGAGTTTCCACAGTAAAAAACTATAGATACATTCAATCAACCTTTGTATAATATGACTTGTGCCCAAAGATACTTCAGGTAAAGTGGTGGTCTACAGATATATAAGCCATACTTCTTATAATACAGGAAAATAATAATAATAGTAATGGTACATGTGATATTGATGGCAATTACATAAACAGTTAACATTTACCAAATGCTTTTCTATTTGTCAGGCATTCTACTAAATATTTTAATCCTCCTGACAATTTATGAGATAGGGATTGTCATAATCCTCATTTCACTGTGAGGACACTGAGGTTAGGAAAGGTTAAGAAATTATTGCAAAACAACGTATAGCTGGAGGAGAGAAGACACGTATAAACATACATAGAAATGTATATCAGCTGTGAAAACTTATGAATGATGTAAGGTATTATATGAATTCAGAGAAAAGAAAAATAGTTTTCAAAAGACTTGATGAAGTGGGTGTGCAGTATGCTGGACAATTCTGGCTGGCCGCCCACGTCTCCTCCCTTCAGAGGTCAGCACCCCCTTTCTTGGGAGAAATCATTTTCCTTTTTACTGTGAGGTCCTGGCTATATGTTTGGGAATGTTGCCTCAAACTGGATTGATCAGAGTCTTTGGGAATTTTGGAATTAGAACCAAGGCAAGAGAATTTCCTCTTGGATGATAAAGCTATAAAATCTAAACTGAGATGTCAATGCCTTGTTCCTGGGTCTGAGAAAGGACTGGACCAAAGTAGGGGCGAGAATGATGGGAATGTCACCAGGGAGAGAGGTGGGTGCTGAGGGTGGAGAGATGGAGTCCTGAAGGGCTTCTGGTTGTCTTGGCTTGGGGATTCAATTCTTGTTTTTGTTACCGGGGCAAAGGACCTACCACACCTTCTGGGAATGACACTGTCCTGCTTTTCAAAATGAAATGTCATTAGAAAGAGATTGGGAAAAAAACTTACCCCATATAGCTGTGCAGAGATCCTTTAGTAGAGGAAAACAAGTAAACAAAACCTTCCCTAATCCCCCAACCATTCTTTTTTGAGACAGGGTAAAAATGTTGCCTGGGCTAAAATGCAGTGGTATCATTATGGCTCTCTGAACCTCAAACTCCTGGATTTAAGCAATCCTCCTGCTTCAGCCTCCAGAGTAGCTGGGACTATAGGCTGGCACTACTATTGATACAGGACAGGTGGCACCCCACTCAGCTGGGTGGACCTGAGGGGCAGACCTGCCACCTCTGCCTTGGTGGTGTTGGTGAGGTGGCAGCCAGCAGAGGAATCGGCAGGCTGGAGGGTAGGCAAGAGGGGTCCCCACAGGAGGCTCCAGGAGCCAGAGGGGTCAGACTGCTGGGGAGACACCAGCACCTTAGGTCTCCCTCCCCTTGAATTTGCTGCTGAACAGGGACCCCCCCACCCCCTATTTCCTAGGCCTGGGAATGAAAGGGATTGTAGCCATTTATTTGGTAGGGAGTTCCTGCTAAATCTAACTACAGAGGACCCATGCCTGCTAAATGTAGTCCTGCTAAATGTAACTACAGAGGACCCATGTAACCATATATATTTATATGTATGTACCCTGCCAGGAGTTTGGTGTTTTTTGTATTCTTTTCTATAAATAAATCCTGTCTTACCACTGATCTGTGGTCCATGAATTCATTCTTCAAACCAAGACCAAGGACCTACTGAAGAGGAAATTCCGGTATCACTATCATATGTTGTTCAGCCTGGTCTTAAACTCCTGGGCTCAAGCAATTCTTTTACCTTGGCTCCCAAAGTGCTAAGATTACAGGCCTGAGTCACTATGCTTGGCTCAACCATTCTTTTTTAAAATTGTTAATTGGCAAGTTGTCATTGCATATATTTATGGGGTACGGTGTTATGTCACAATACATGTATACATTGTGAAATGATTAAATTGTGGTAACATTTATCAGCTCAAATATCCACCTTTTTTGTGGTGGTAGGTATTTTGTAAGCGTGTCACATTTACTCTCAGTAATCTTCAAATATACAATTAACTATTATTAACTATGGGTGGTACCATGCTGTGTGGTAGATCTCAAAAAATATATTCCTTCTATCCAACTAACATTGTGTATACCTGCCAGCTTCTCTCCATTCCTCCCATCCTCTCAAAAAAACAAGACAAAATATTATTTGCTGTTGAAGAGAATGGCTAAGAAGTCCCAGCAGCTGTCAGCTGGTGATTTAGCCCTTTCCTTTGACACTTCAATGATATTCACAAAGAGGGGACAGGCTGTAGTGGCATGTTGGTCACTTCCTTGACCTCTTTTTCTCATCTGTAAAATGGGGACAATATAAATACCATTCTTATTTTTTTTCAGCCTCTGAAGAAAAAACAGACACAAAGCCTTTTATCAATTGCAAAACAATGTATCAGTATAAGTGTGAGTTTTGCTCACATTTATCTTGCTATGATTAAACACTTACTCCCAGGAAGTGGATGGCATTTGGGGAAGAAGCAGCCCAGATAAGGAGATAGAAGCGGAAGATGAGAAACATTTCTTCCTCCTGTGGGTTTTATCCTATTAGTCACTCTCGCTGCCCTCTCTTCACTCGTGTTTTCTATGGAGCATTTCTTGGTTTGGATTTTGAGTGGGCTTTATGGAGAGAAGGCAGAAAATCCCTGGACCCTGCAGAAAAAGCGGATGCATCGTTCTGTAAAGGGACCTGGTACCCATTTCTTGTTTAATCTTGCTTTGTTCATTCATTTCTGGTGGGACATTATCAAGGACTTTAGCCTCCTATCAAACCAATTGACCCGGGGGGAGGTGGGGGAGTTTAGCAGTGTGGGACAAGCCTGTTTCTAAGCACGAGCTGGGTGGGGGGTGGGAAGAGTAAGAATAAGGAAATATGTGTCATCTGGGCTGCTGTGTCCCAATCACCACAACAAACAAACAAGCAAAAAAAAAAAAAAAAAAAAGTTTCCATACTGCAAAGCGCTACCCTGGGAAAGGCTGGGGGAAAGCGCGGATGGCTACTGAGGTAGGTCCTGCCGGCTTGAAGGGCCTGACAGTGTGTGATTCCCCGCAACAAATGGTCGTGGTGGGAGTGTGTACACACAGACGCACACCAGCCACCAGCCTCCAATTTCAGCGCTGGCAGGAGATAACAATTCTCAGCTCGCCTTTCCAGGGTTATTTTTGGCTGGGGCTGTTTGCTGATGGCAAAAGTTTTCAGCCCCCTCCCAACTCCTTCCTTGCCCTTGTTCAAAAAAGAAACTTGTGCGCGTAAGCTGCTCACTCCCTGGGAGACCGGGAGAGAGGGCTGCCGGTGAGAGGCGAGAGGCGGGGGTGTGAAGAGCAACCCCAACTTGCTCCAACTCTCACCACCCCCAGGCTATTTTCTGCGGAGGGTGTGCCTGGGAGGGCAGCGATCGCCAGGGGAGCCAGGCGCAGGGTCTGGGTAGCTGGGGCCGGCGCTGGGCTTTTGGGACAGCCCTAAAGTGAGTGTAAGTGGGGGAGGACACTGAGGGCACTCCGGGCGATCCCGCCGCGGAGTTGGTCGGGAGGACACTTGATAGGAAGGTGGAGGCCAAACTCTGCTGAAGCGGCGGGGGGACGCGCGCGCGGAGAAACCGGCGGTGCCGCGGGAGGGCGCAGGGCGCAGGGCGCCCGTGGCCGCAGAGGGGGCCCGGGCGAGGCGGAGCCCCGGCGCGCCGCCAGGCTGGTGGGGGGCCGCGGCGGGCTGCAGATTCCCTCCGGCTCCGGGAGCCGCGGCAGGACCGGCCAGGAGGCGCCATGGAGGGCAGCCCCATCCCGGTGCTGACGGTGCCCACTGCGCCCTACGAGGACCAGCGGCCGGCCGGGGGCGGAGGGCTGCGGAGGCCCACCAGCCTCTTCGAGGGGCAGCGTAACTACCTGCCCAACTTCATCCAGAGCGTGCTGTCGTCCATCGACCTGCGCGACCGCCAGGGCTGCACCATGGTGGTGGGCAGTGACGGCAGGTACTTCAGCAAGACGGCCACGGAGATCGTGGTGCAGATGGCCGCGGCCAATGGGGTGAGTGACCCGGACGCCCCGGCCCCTCTCCTCGCCCTTTAACTCCCCTTCCAGTCCCCTCCCTCCAGTGTACACCCAGCCCCCCGGCGCTCGCAGCAGCCCCAACACCCGGGGTCTACTGGCACCGACCACCCCATAAGCCTCGAGGGGACCCCCAGCTCATCTGTGAGCCCCTCCAGACGCCCTGAGCTCTTCTTCGCCCCTGCCCAGGTCTCACACCTGCTCATTTTTCTTTTCGATGTTCTTTTCCTCAGCCCTTTACAGCAGCTCCTGGCTTTTAAGTATTGTTTGAATTGCGTTTTGCTGCCCACCTTCCCCCCACAGACGCCTTTCATCAGCTTCCCACAGTAGTTTTCCTCTCTCTGTCCTTTCTGTGATAATCCTGTAGCCCCCTAAATCTTAGATCTGCCAAATTTAAGTGTTGTCTTAGAACGCGCGCGCACACACACACACACGCCACTTTTGATCCCTGACATATTTGGCAAGAGTCGAGACCCTGAAGGTTTTAGATAATATTGGTTCCTTAACTCAGTGGAATTCCTGAATGATTTATTTGATTAGGGTAGGGATGGGGTAGGTCAATTTGATGCTGAACAGCTTGAACTCTCAGTTCCCAGCAGGCATGTCTCTAAATGGTCTGAAATGAGATTTGCAGTGGTTTTCTTAAAGCAATTCCCAACTTCACTACAAGATGCCTTTTGGCATTTGACAGCATTTCGGGCCTCTTCCCCTTTCAGTTTTCTCCTCATTTTCTCTCCCTTCTCCCACGACCTCTGCAGTCGTCTTTTGCAATCTGAATGTTCAGACCTCAGAATTCTCAGATTTTTCTCCTTCTGCCCCTTTCTCCATCTTTTGGCATATCTCCATATGCCAAATTCCTCTTCCCAAAGTCCAGCAGCATCTCAAGGATGTCTGTAAGAGGGATGCCTAATTTCACGGGTCTCTGAATTATCTGTGGGAGACATGGTCTAAAAAAGTAATTTACAGCTGGTCAATGCAACCAGACCCACACACATAGAACTTTTGGTTAAGGGAAATCTCTTTTGCAGATGCATAAATGAGTGTGAACATATTTAAACTTAAAACTAAACAATTACCTGACATTTGGGTTCTCTTTCTCCTTCCCAACACTTTCCTTTTTATTTTCTCATTTCTCATTCAAACAAACAAACAAACAAACCCTTTTGGATTGTCCATAATTCACTTTTGTATGTTATAATTCCGCCTCAGTGTTTCAGGAATGGAGAAAGGATTTTCCAAAAAATAACCAAAAGCAATCGGGAGAAATGAAGCAGGGGTGCTGGGGTGGGTGGTGGAATTATGATTTTCAACTTTGGCACCGTGATGCTGGAGATAACGGGGTTTGTATTTCTTTGGTTTCTCACTTGAGTTGGCTAGAATGAGGGAGTTGGAGGGAGGCTGACAAATGGTCTTTCACTGTTGCCTGACAGAGCTGTTTGCATGGAGGGATGGAGAATAATGAACCTTGAGAGAGCTATGGCAGCTTTCATGCTCCTTTCCAGGTCATTTTTTTTTTTTTTAGAGAAACATAGCCTGTACAATATTTATTGTGGGTCAGGATATTTTTGAAGCTACAATTGTTGATTTGCATGGACGCATTATTATTATGCTTTATTATTTCTTTTTTTTTTTTTTTTTTTTTTACTAGAGAACTAGTTTCACTTTATGGCCCTTTGGTAGAGTGCCGTGGCATCACACAGCTCACAGCAACCTCCAGCCCCTGGGCTTAAGCGATTCTCCTGCCTCAGCCTCCCAAGCAGCTGGGACTACAGGCGCCCACCACAACGTCCGGCTATTTTTTTGTTGCAGTTTGGCGGGGGCTGGGTTTGAACCCACCACCCTTGGCATATGGGGCCGGCGCCCTACTCACTGAGCCACAGGCGCCACCCTGGGATTTTTATTAAAAGCTGCCTAACATAAAGTCACAAGCACCTGACCTGCATCTTTATGCCGGTCCTGGCTGCCCACACACCTGTCACCTGTACAGACCTGCAAGGGCTTCCCCACCCCAACCCCCACTTGTTCCTGGTCCTTTGGCTCCTGGCTCCATCTCTGTACTGGTTGTTAGTGCTGCTTTACAGCTGAGCTCAGGCACAAGCTCTCCCACCTTCCATGAGGACCATGGGCTGGATTCAGGCCTCTGCCAGGTTTGTCTGAGCCCCTGAAAAGTGGGGAAAAGGGGTGGTGATGGATGATCCAGGCTCCTGGTGGTATAGGCAGAGGAGAATCAGAGCAGAAGCCATGAGGTGGAGGGACCAAGTAAGGCCTGGGGTCTCTGGGTAGAGTTTAGGGAATACATGAACTTGGTAGAGAAAAAAATGATATTGTCATTCCCGCTAACCTCTAGCTGAAATCTAGCTTTTCCCTTCACTATGAATGTGAGCAAAACCCCCATAGAGGTATTACTCATGACTTTGTGACCAATGGGAATTGCTGTCACTTCTATATGGTGGTAGAGTTGCAGATAATTTGCTATATTTATTTTGTTTATCACCACTTCAAAATCACAGTCCCGCTTAGACCTGCCACCAGATTCTGTGGTTGATTTATTAATGAAGAAGCATATCTGCTCAATCACAAATTTACTATTTACTATTTTGGTAGTGATATTTCAATGTCATTGATTTCCTCTGTAGTCCTATCCATTTCACCTTATGCATTAAGAGTACACCTGGAAAGGTCTCTTTAGGCCACACAGGATTCCAAAGGGGTCTGTGGCACAGAAAAGGTTTTGAGCTTCTAGCTCATAGAAGAATGAGGCAGGGGGATGTTCAGAGCCACAATTCGGGTGGGGCTGGATGTAGCATCCTCTGTGTTCCCCCAAGCGCTGCCTGGGAGGGGTCTTAAGACTTGCCCCTTCCACACCTAGACTCCAGCCTGCAAGCCCAGTTGCTCAGCTTTGCTTAGGTCCCCCAGGTCAGCCCCAGGCTAGCCTGAGTGTGACACGACCTGCCTGGTCCTTGAGGCCCCACCTTCCCTCCAGACTCCTGAGCCCTGGGACCTGGGCCATAACTTCTGCCTTTCTATTTCCCCAGATAAACTGCAATTCCATGCAGCTAGAAGAGATGACCACTATCCTGTGGGGGCGGAGACTCTGTAGGAGGCCTGGGCAGTCTGGAGACCAGGGACCCTGGTGGATGGCAGCTGCCCCCAAGGCAGAGCCTGAGCTGGTGAGCTGAGCGGGACAGAGCCTCCTTGGAGGGACAGGAGCAGTCTTCACTGCAGGCCTGGGGAGTCTACCCAGAAGGCTGAGCAGGGCCAAGAAAACAGAGACCAAGAAGCAGCTGCCAAGGCACAGGGTGACTTCTGATGCCTGGGGCTACCCCTCCTAGTTTGACACAAAGAGGATGGAGGCCCAACTCAGCCCCAGAATGTGGACCCTCCAGCACAGCCCTGCCCTCTGCTGTCTTCACGCTGAGAGCCTGTGATCCCCACCAGGAGGTTCCACCTTTCTCTGATTCCCTAAAAGCTTCCTAGAATCCTCATTCTTTTTTTTTTTTTTTGAGACAGAGCCTCAAACTGTGGCCCTGGGTAGAGTGCCGTAGCATCACAGCTCACAGCAACCTCCAACTCCTGGGCTTATGCGATTCTCTTGCCTCCACCTCTCAAGTAGCTGGGACTACAGGCGCCTGCCACAATGCCCAGCTATTTTTTGGTTGCAGCCGTCATTGTTGTTTGGCGGGCCCGGGCTGGATTGGAACCTGACAGCTCAGGTGCATGTGGCTGGCACCTTAGCCACTTGAGCCACAGGCGCCGAGCCGGAATTCTGGTAGCAAAAATCTCACAGCTTCTCTCAAGGACCAGAAGCCTATACAACTTCACCTGAATGTGAAGAGCTACCACTCCCACAGCCCCTGCCCAGGTGTCCCCACCCAGATTTTGTGTCCTGGACAGGGATGAGTCACCATGTGATGGGCTTAAGGAGCTTGAGTTAAGGGAAGGGAATTCTGGGTTTGTTCTGTAGTTTTTATTTGTGATCTAATTGATCCAAGCAGATCCTTTATTTATTTATTTTTTATTTTCTTTTGAGACAGAGTCTCACTCTGTTACTCTAGGTAGAGTGTTGTGGTATCATAACTCACAGCAACCTCAAACTCTTGGGCTCAAGTGATCCTCTTGCCTCGGCCTCCCAAGTGGCTGGGACTATAGGTGTCCGCCACGGTGCCCACCACAACACCCAGCTAGTTTTTCTATTTCTAGTAGAGGTGGGTGTCTCACTCTTACTCAAACTGGCTTCAAACTTGTGAGCTCAGGCGATACACCCTCCTTGGTCTCCCAGAGTGCTAAGATTACAGGCATGAGCCACCGCACCTGGCCCCAAGCACATCCTATAAAAATAAAACAGCACTGAGAGGCTTACATGAAAACCAGTTTCCCATACCCTCTCTCCCACTTTCTAGTTGCACTTCTTGGGAGAGACTGCTTCCGACCCATTAGTATTTCTTTTGCTATTTATCTTCATAATTATAAATAAAAGGACTATGCTGCCAAATCTTGTTTAGAAGATGTAGAAATGGACTTTTCCTGTTGCCAGCTAAAGCTCCAAAGCAGAAGCCAAGATGCTTAAGAGTCCCCATGTTCTGGGAAAAATGCGGGTCTCAACCTGTGGGTCATGACCCACAGGAACTGTAGTAAAGGGTCACAGCATTAGGAAGGTTGAGAACCACTGCCTAAGCCCTCCCAGACAACCCCAGAGGAGCCCAAACTTGCCCTTGGACCCCATCACATGGGGCCCCGTTGGTCATGGGGAGTGCGCTGATACTGTTCTCCCGTGGAGCTAGGTATTGGGTGAGTCTCCTGTCCTCACTTCTTCATAAGGTTATATTGGGGGACCCTGATGTCCGTGTTCCAGAGCAGAGCTAAATGGGGAGGGATGTATCTCAGCATTTATAAACCCCCTGTTTTGGTTCAGCACCCTCTGCTCACCTTTCTCTGATGTCCCCCAGAGCAGAGACCTCTTAATTTATCCTCCTCAGAGGACAGCCGGCAGTCTTCCACTGGGAGGAGGAGGATGTCTGGGGACTGAACTGCTGCTTAAATAGTTGCTGGGAAGGCTCCCTCCTCCCCTCCCCTCAGCCTAGGGAGGACCCTGCCTCTTCATTTGGTGACTACAGCTGGTTTGTGGTTGTTCCTATTGCTGGTATAGGACTTGGCTCTCTTGGGAATACTGCACTTAACCGCCTACTTCTAGAATCTAGATGTGTTCTGGTGTTGCTTCTTCTGCTGTTCTCCCCACCTTTGGGGGGGGGATTATACCTTAAAAGGGTCTATTAACTGTGATTTTAATGGACATTTTTGAAAGAGAACAAAGTTAAATATGTACATTCCATCTGCCACCTTAACCCAGAAGTTCCCACTTTGGTTGTTGCTCTGAGATACTGTGATATTGTGAAATATGTATTTGGTCTTCATCCTTTTTCCAGCCATACAAATCCTTGGAATCTCCAAGGTGATGCTTTTATGTATAGTATTGAGCTGACTGGTGGAC
This sequence comes from Loris lydekkerianus, assembly GCA_963574355.1. Lineage (NCBI taxonomy): Eukaryota > Metazoa > Chordata > Mammalia > Primates > Lorisidae > Loris > Loris lydekkerianus. The sequence continues at coordinate 29,313 of CAUYPK010091336.1, forward strand.
AGCAGCCCCCTGGGTAACTTCAAAATGGGGCTGGTCACCAGAAAGACCAAGGTGGGATTAGAAGGTTGGAACTTTCAGCTGCGCTCCCCTAATCTTTGGGCTGAACGTTAAGTTGATTACCAATGGCTGGTGGTTTAATCAATCATGACTACATAATGAAACTTCCATAAGAACCTCCCCCAAAGGACCGGGTCTGGTGATCTTTCAGGTAGCTGAATGTGTGGAGGTTTCTGGAGGGAGGCACATTTGGGAGGTCATGGAAGCTCTGCTCCCTTTGCCCCCACCTCTCCCTGTACGTCTCTTTATCTGTATCCTTTGTAATATCTGTTATAATAAACTGGTAAATGTAAGTAAGTGTTTCCCTGAGTTCTGTGAGCTATAACAGAACTCAAGCTGCTGGCAAACTCAAGCAGGGGGTCGTGGGAGTTCTAATTTATAGCTAACCAGTTAGAAGCACAGGGAAAACACCTTGACATTGGAAGTAGGGAGCAGTCTTGGAGGAACGAGCCCTCAACCTATGGGAATCTGCTATCTCTAGAGTGTTTGGGGAACATCTAGCTGGCAGCTACTATACAGAATTGGTTCCTGCTTGGTGTGTGGAGGAACATCTTTTGGTCAGAGCATCTTTTGTGCTGATTGTGTGTGAGAGCAGAGGAAAAATTCTTTTTTCCACTGAGCTGCAATAGGAGGCTGTGTATTTTAAGATCTTTCCCCTTTTCTAAATGCTATGGAAACAAAGGTGGGGACAGAAGTTGGCAATAATGTATAGAATTGCTGATCCCAGGCAGTGCTGCCAGTCTTTGTGGGATATCTGCATTCTACTTTGTCTTCTAAAAATGGTTAATTAATCAATAGGATGAATTTTTACTATTGATTTTGTGGTCCGCTTTATTAGTGACTGGGTGAGGGAGTGTCTATGAAGACGGTTCCATTGATTACAGCAATCCATGACCTGGGAGTCCCTCTGTAAACACTTTCATGCATCAAAGTTGGCTTCCAAAGTGCCTGCAGCAGGCATCAGGGCACGAGCCTACCGGGGGGTCTGGAGTCCTGCTCTGGGGCTGATCTTTCCCACTCTCCCCAGTTTCCCCTCACAGGGCAGTCCCTCCACCCAGCACAGCCCCTGTGTTCAACAGCAGTTTAGACTGCACTGAAGGGTAAAGCAGATGCCAAATTAGAACACATGTCCTGAATTGGGGACTTGAAACACATTATTTGATCATGAGCCTAAAATCTAAAAGTTTTAAAGCATACCCCATTCCCTCCCCAAATCCCAGGACTAACTGAAAAGCAAATTGGAGCTTCGGGCCCCTCTCCCCCACAGCCCAGCCCTGAACTAGAGTTTCCCTGGGCTCGGGTTTCTGATCTTTCTAGTCTTGCTGTGCACAGGTGATATTTCCTTGTGAGAAAGAATTCAGGCCTGGGAGCCCTGAGTGTTTTGTTTTTTTTTTCTTTTTCTTTTTCTTTTCTTTTCTTTCTTTCTTTTTTTTTTTTTTTTTTTTTTTGTTTGAGACAGAGTCTTAAGCTGTCACCTGGGTAGAATGCTGTGGCATCACAGCTCACAGCAAGCTCAAACTCTTGGGCTTAAGCGATTCTCTTGCCTCAGCCTCCCCAGAAGCTGGGACTACAGGCGCCCACTAAAATGCCCGGCTATTTTTTGTTGCAGTTGTCATTGTTGCCTCAGCAGATCCGGGCCGGTTTTGAACCCGCCAGCCTCAGTGTATGTGGCTGGCACTGTAACCACTGTACTACAGGCACCAAGCAGAGTGTTTTGTTTTCAATCTCATGGAAGAAAGCTGGATTGCTTTTCTATCATGGGTGTTCTTGCCCCTGCCTCCGTGTAGTACCCCAGAGAGGCTGGGATCCAGGGCCTGGACGTGAGCCTCAGGCACCTCTGAGTCCATGAAAAGGGAGGGGACCCTCTTCAATTCAGTAACTGCTGATGCCACAAAGACAGGGGTCTGCAGGAGCAGGGGGTGGGGCTGGGCTTTGAAAAGGAAGATGGCATGAGGAAGATGATGCTGCCCTTCATAAATTTAAAATGAGTACTAGAAACATAGTAAAGAATGTATGGAAAAAATAAATATGTACATATAAAAAGGGAAGAGACAGGAATTCAGGAGAGATACAGAGACTCAACAAAAGAGAACCCGTTCTTCTGCCTAGGGGAAAGTCCCTGGATCTGGGGCAGAGAGTGCCGCATGCTCGCAAACGTAGACATCCATTCATTTCTCACTATTAAAACCCGCCAAGAGGCAGCGTGGTGCGGAGGGCGCCATCCATCAGGTCCACTAGTTACGCAGGCAGTGCGTGTCTTAGCGCACCAACCACACGCGGCTCGTTCTCAGTGCAGCTGCTTAAAAAAAAAAAAAAAAAAAAAAAGGATGGCTCAAGCGGCTAAGGCACCAGCCACATACACCTGAGCTGCCGGGTTCAAATCCAGCCTGAGCCCGCCAAACAACAATAATGGCTGCTGCAACCAAAAAACAGCGGGGCATTGTGGCAGGCACCTGTAGTCCCAGGTACTTGGGAGGCGGAGGCAGGAGAATTGCTTGAGCCCAGGAGTTGAAGGTTGCTGTGAGCTGTGATGCCATAGCTCTCTACCCAGTGTAACAAAGTGAGACTCTGTCTCAGTTAAAAAAAGAAACAACAACAACCCAGATGATCATTAAAAGAACTGGTATGGCTATGCTATTATCAGACAAAGAGATCTTAGGGTAAAGAGTATTACCATAGAGAAAGAGGAACATTTCACATTAATACAAGGGTTAATTGGCTCAGCGCCTGTGGTTCAAGTGCTGAGGCTCCAGCCATATACCTCTGGAACTGGTGGGTTCCAATCCAGCCTGGGCCTGCCAACCAGCAATGACGGCTACAACCAAAAAATAACTAGGGGTTGTGGCTGGGACCTATAGTCCCAGCTACTTGGGAGGGAGAGGCAGGAGACTCACTTGAGCCCAGAAGTTGGAGGTTGCTGTGAGCTGTGATGCCATGGCACTCTACCCAGGGTGACAGCTTGAGGCTCTGTCTCAAAAATAAAATAAAATAATTAATCATGAAGATGTGACCATCTTAAATATATATGTACCTAATAACAAAGCTTTGAAACATATTGACTCAAAAACAAAAGGACAGAAATAAAGGAGACAGATAAATCCACAGTCAGATTTGGAGATTTTTAACTCCCCCAAATGAGGCCCAGCCAGGAATATAGATGCAGGAATAGTTGAAGAGTTGGGACTAGTTATTCAATGGACCACTGTGGAAGTGAAAAGTTCAATTTCAAGTCTCAGTTATAAGGGGTGAGATAAGGCTAAGGAAAGAATAGTGGCAAGGTTGGAAGCCAGAGTATCAGAATTGGGCAAGGATTCTGGATAATCTGGGGCAGAACAGCTTGTCCTAGATGAACGCTGGCCTCCACAGGGCATGGGAGCCCATTTTAGGAAATGTGGGACACTTGTATAAGCTAAAGGGAGAAGCATCCATTGCTCATTTCTGCACCTCCTGACAGTTCTGCAAGTGCATGCTGGGCAGAACTACTCCATGTAGGGAGGCATCTAGAAGAGAGGCCTAGTGTGGAAGGAAAAGTCTAATTACTTCCTCACTTCAGTTTTTCCACCTGTTCGTAAGTGTGGGAAATGCCAGACACCACTTCCGTCTCTCAGAGAGTCACTATGCGTATTGGCATAAGGGCTCTTGGATACCTATAGGAAATATATTTGGTTTTTGTTCTGTTAATGAAAGTTAAAAAATTATAATTAAGATGCTGGACACAGGACCTTAGTTCAATCAATCAGGTTTCTATCCTGAGCCTGGAAATGCAGCTGGTATTGCAGGCACAGCCAGGGTAGCTGTGGCAGCCGTGGACATTGGCTACACTTCCTCTTTCCTTCTTCATCCTCTGCAGCTCTTTTGGTCCCCTCTATTCACAAACACATCTATTTTGAAAGCATTGATTATCCCTACAATTAATAAATATACTTGGCTTCAGTTATCCAGAATTGGCTGTTGTTTCTCATGCCTAGGAATCATTTTTTTTTTTTTTTTTTTTTTTTGAGACAAAGTCTCAAGCTGTCACCCTGGGTAGAGTGCCACGGAGTCACAGCCCACAGAAACCTCAAACTCTAGGGCTTAAGTGATTTTTTTGCCTCAGCCTCCCAAGTAGCTGGAACTACAAGCACCCCCCACAGCTATTTTTTGTGGTTGTTGTTGTTGTTGCTGCTGCAGTTGTTTTAGCTGGCCCGGGTGTGTTTGAATCCACCAACCTCGGTGTATGTGACTGGCGCCCTACCTACTGAGCTACGGGTGCTGCCTAGGAATCTTAAATGACACAGAAAGGGTGAAAAAGAATGGGCTGAGGCCTCCAGAACCCCAAGGAAGAGAAAGTTTTCGGCAATCATGTAGCCATGATACTCTGGCAGTGAAATTCTCATTCATATTCCATGGTGCTATCTAGCATCTTTTTGTATCTAGTTACAAAGGAGTTGATTGAGTTATTGCTTCTAGCCAAATAAAATTAAGTGTTCAAATGAGGTCGAGATTCTAGAAGAAAACATATTATCTTCCATACATTGGTATGAGGGGTGTGAGGAATTCAGACAACCCAGAATAGGATCATGCTTCCAAATGTGTAACTTAGAACATGATGACAAAATCAATTCCTTCAAATATCACCTCAAAGCATGGACAAAAATTCAAGAATATTTTATGACCCAGTTGAATGATTTTTTTAGACTCTCACTCTGTTGCCTAGGCTTGAGTGTCATGGTATCAGTAGACCACAGTGGAAGTGAGAAGTAGCAAGGTGCTACTTCTGACAGCAACCTCAAACTCCTGAGTTCAAGCAATTTTCCTGCCTCAGCCTACAGAGGAGCTGGAACTAAAGGTGTTGGTGATGATGGGCTGGCTAATTTTTCTATTTTCAGTAGAGATGGGGTCTCACTGTTTTTTTATTGGAGACACAGTCTTTGTTGTCCTTGGTGCTATGGCATCATAGCTCACAGCAACCTCAAACTTTTGGGCTCAAGAGATTCTCTTGCCTCAACCTCCCAAGTAGCTGGAACTACAGGTGCCCTCCACAAGCCTGGCTATTTTTTTTAGAGATGGGGTCTCGCTCTAGCTCAGGCTGGTCTGGAACTTGTGAGCTCGGGCAATCCACCTGCCTCGGCCTCCCAGGATGCTGGGATTACAGACATGAGCCACTGCGCCCGGCCATGACCCTGATGAGCTTTAACAGTACAAGTACATACTGTACATCTTTGTCCTAGTTGCCAACAAAGAAACCTATGGTGATTTTGCCAGGTAACTGTGTCAGTTAAAGAGTAATCCCCCAAATTTTCTGTTACAATTAACCCTGGCTCTGAGATAAATTCCTTGATACCCAGACCACCCCAACTTAGTCCACCAGTCAGGGCCTTGACAGCGTCAGGTGATAACAGAAGGTTTTTGTTTTGTTTTGTTTTTTTAAGACAGAGTCTTGCTCTGTTGCCCTGGCTGAGTGTGGTGTTTTAATTATAGCTCACAACAACCTCAAATTCCTGGGCTCAAGCCGATCCTCTTGCCTCAGCTTCCTGAGTAGTTGGCATATAGGCATATGCCACCACACCTAGCTAATTTTTCTATTTTTTTATAGAGATGGCGTCTCACTCTTTTGCTCAGTCTGTTCTCCAACTCCTGAGCTCAAGCAATGAACTCCTGAGCTCAAGCAATACACCCGCTGTGGCCTCCCAGAGTGCTAAGATTACAGATTTGAGGCCCTGCACCTGGTCTGACAATAGAAACTTTGACTCAAGTCAACAATAGGCCCAACGGAGCAGAAATCATCCAGGGTCATCTCCCCAGTTTCCGGATGTGTAGATGGGACGGATGGCCTCATTGCCCTTGAATTGCTCCCTGACTTAAAGAATAAGTCTAAGAGGAAAAACCAAGCAGAAGCCACTGGAGCCTCTCTCCTGGCCAAGGGAGGAAATGAAAAGGAGGTAACTTCCTGACTCTTAAGGTCTGAGGTGGCAGGAGAGGTATTTGCCTTCTCTTCCTCACTTGTATTTACCTGTCAGCAATTGTGCCCATGTGGCATGAAGGGTTTGTGCAGCCAGGGAAAATGAATCAGTAGGAAGCCGGCAGAGATTCAGATAAGAGTGGGGCTGGTGGTACCTAGGGATTGCCAACAACGGGCAAATCCATAGCATATTCAGAGCTCTTTGTGTGGGACAGGTGAGAGACCTGATCAAGGGCAGTAGGAGGAGCAGTGAGTTCACAAAATCAGAAACAAAATACAGGAGGAGGGGGGAGAAAGGGCCTTCTCATTTCAGTACAAAGCTGCCCTATAACTGGAAAGAAAGCACCTTACAGAACCCAGTGACTGTATTGTCTAATTAGTTTCTCATAAATACGCAAAACTTATGAGATGTAGAAGTAATTACGTCTTTGTATAGCTAATGTATGAATTTAGTTACACTTTCGACTACATGTAGAAGTAATATTTCCATTTATACATGTTGCTTTTATCCATTCCACATTTTCTGCAACAATTTTATCTCTAAAATTTCTACATAGATCATGGACCCCAGTGTCTTGATCACTCCTAGAGCCTCTTGTTGAGTCATCTAACAGGTTTTTTAAAAAACACATTTTTGAAGAACAAGACCAAAAAGCTTGGAGAAATCCAATTCCCTATTTACAATCACAAAAGTCTCAAGGAAATAAACTTTCAGATGGCACAGTCATTGCAGGTGGAAATGGGGATCTGCTCGACCACTCAGTGGAGGCGTGAGGCTGCTGTAACACCAAGGGGACACTCAAAGTGCTGTTCACTAAAGGGTGAGAAAAGCTAATGACCCTTGGATTCACACCATGGTCACAAAAGATTAGGTTATGGACAAAGGATCTAAATGAATCGCTCATGTTAAAAAAAAAAAAAAAAAAGAAGAAGAAAAAGAAGAAGAAAAAGTAAAAGAAGGATAACTCTGATAAATTAAAAGAAATTTAAGAGTCATATCAACGGAATGTGTGACATGAACCAACATTTGGGAAATTTGATACCTGGCTGGTTATTAGATGTTTTTAAGGAATCATTGTTTATTTTTAAAATGAGATAATAGTATGGTGACTATGTTAAAAGAGTCCTTCTCTTACATTTACATAATGTCTAGAATTTTCTTTAAAATAATCCAGTATGAGTGTTGAAGAGAGGACAGAGAGAAAGTACACATGTGCTTGGGGCCTGGGGACATTAAAGAGGAAACAAGATTGACCCCATTTGATAATTATTCAGTGGGGTAGAGGGTTATACCACTCTCTTTACTTTGTTTTTTAGAGACAGAGTCTCAGTTTGTCACCCTCGGTAGAGTGCTGTGGCGTCACAGCTCACAACAACCTCCAGCTCTTGGGCTTAGGCAATTCACTTGCCTCAGCCTCCCGAGTTGCCCGCCCCAACGCCCGGCTACTTTTTGGTGCAGTTTGGCCGGGGCTGGGTTCGAACCTGCCACCCTCAGTATATGGGGCCAGCGCCCTACTCATTGAGCCACAGGAGGCGCCCCACTTCCTCTACTTTTAAGTACACATCCTCCATAATAGAAAGCAAAACAAATAAAATTAAATATTTGCAAAATTTTATTTTGAAACTGAGAAATTTAGAGAATATCCTATAATGTGGGAGGCATTGTAAGGACTAAATAATGATTCCTCTTCTCTAAAAGATTCTCTGAAAACTAATAATTGGTGTCTCACTACTGCATTCCAAATATTGGTGTCTGTGTTAGTAACTTGGCCAAAATCACATATGTACTAAATAGTAGGGATTTGGTCTTTGGCAGCTTCACTCCCAAGCTCCTTCCCCTGACAAGTATTTGATACTGAGGCACAGCCAACCACTTTAGAACCTCAAACTAACTTATACCACAGCCCTCTCATCTGTCTTAATTTGGATCAGGACTTGTAGTTGGTCAGTTAATCAGACAGCAGTGAGCACTCATGCTGGAGACTGGGCTACCTAAATCTTGGATAATCAGTGTACCTTGGGCATTGTCAATATATTTTACGGAAAAAAAAAGAATAACTGTGTCAACTGGAGAGTCAGTTAAATAGAGCTTAGTTAAGAGAGTTGCTATTGTATTTTTGAGGAATCGATTTCAGCTTTGCTGTGATAATTAACATCCCTCCCAATCTCCCCAGCTTACTTTAATATACATTATTTCTCATTCACCTTGCATGTTGGTATCTGTGAATCAGTGGTGGTAGTTTTGCTTCCAGCATGGTCTAATTCTAGGACTAGGCTGAAGAAGCAGCCTGTTTTTAGGACATGTCATTCTTACGGCAAAGAAAAAGACGCAAGAAAAGAACCAAACCATCCAATGTTTCTTAAAATTTTGACTCAGCTATGGTGTATATTATTCCTGTCCACATTCCATTGGCCCGAAGAGGTCAAGGAGCTATATTCTACCTTTGGGAAGACAGCGCAGAGAGCATGTATTATCCTCTTACAGAGAAAGATGGAAAGCAGATAGCTGAGATCAATAATCCAATTGCCTGCATACTCCAAGAAATTAACTATTGTTGTAGTAGAGTATATGAATATTGCTGTGATATACTCCAAGAAATTAACTATTGTTGTAGTAGAGTATATGAATATTGCTGTTATTTTCCCATCCTAAGTTTCCCATTTTTTTATACAGTATTTATGTAATTTTTATAACTCAAAATTCATCCCATTAGGGGGAATTACAGTGCTGGGGGAAACTCACCTTGTCCATTATCTGGACTTTAGTATGTTGGAGGGATTTGCTGACTATAAAAATCACATCATTCTCCCTGAATCAATCAATCTGTTCACTTGACTTCTTTCTGAACAGAGTCCAGATTGCTTTTGTTCTCCCTTATTGCATTTGTGACCAAACCTTGAGCCCTTATAAGCATGAATGAAAATATAGTATGAAAGAGGCTAACATGTACTAGATGTTCATGAATACTTCTTCAATCTAAATTGTGCTGTTTTTATTGATAAACTTTCTAACACAAAATATAAACATTTGGTTTCACTTATAACTTTTTATTTTGTAATTACTTTCTGTTACAAAAGCAATGAATGTTTATTTTTTTGAAAATTATAAAAACATAGAAAAGCAAAAAGCAGTAGATAAAATCACTAGTTATCTCATCACCCGGAGATAACCACTTTTAGCATTTTAGTGAATGTATTTCTGGTGACATTTCTAGAGTATGTAAATATATGAAAAGTCATATCATTTTCATTTCTCAATACAGTGTGACTATTTCTCTGTGCCATTAGGCATTATCCTATATTATTAATGACTGGACAATATCCTATGGGGAAAGCCTATTTTATTTTAACTAGTCTGCTATTAATTATCTATTAACTATTACAAATTTACTTAAAAATGGGGCGGCACCTGTGGCTCAAAGGAGTAGGGCACTGGCCCCATATGCAGGAGGTGGCAGGTTCAAACCCAGCCCCAGCCAAAAAAAAACAAAAACCAAATTTACTTAAAAATGAATAGTTTTGCCTGTATCCTAACACTTTGGGAGACTGAGGTGGGTGGATTGCTTGAGCTCAGGAATTTGAGACCAGCCTGAGCAAGAGTGAGATCCCCATCTCTACTAAAGAAAAACTGGGTTCGGCTCCTGTGGCTCAAGCAGCTACGGCACCAGCCACATACACCTGAGCTGGCGGGTTCGAATCCTGCCCCGCCTGCCAAACAACAATGAGGGCTGCAACCAAAAAATAGTGGGCGTTGTGGTGGGTGCCTGTAGTCCCTGCTACTTGGGAGGTGGAGGCAGGAGACTAGCTTGAGCCCAGGAGTTGGAGGTTGCTGTGAGCCGTGCTCCCATGGCACTCTAACCAGGGTGACAGCTTGAGGCTCTGTCTCCAAAAAAAAAAAAAGAAAGAAAGAAAGAAAGAAAGAAAAAAAAAGAAAGAAAAGAAAAGAAAAAGAAAAAACTGGCCAGGTACAGTGGCTCTGGGAGGCCCAAGTGGGTGGATAGCTTGAGTTCACGAGTTTGAGACCAGCCTGAGCAAAAGCGAGACCCCCGTCTCTACTAAAAATAGAAAAACTGAGGCAAGAGGATCGCTTGAGTCTGAGTTTGAAGTTGCTGTGAGCTATGAGGCTACAGCACTCTACCCAGGGCAACAGCTTGAGACTCTGTCTCAAAAAAAAAAAAAAAAGAAAGAAAAAGAAAAGGAAAGGAAAGAAAGAAAAAGAAAAAAAGAAAAGAAAAAGAGAAACTAGCCGGGACTTGTGGCAGGTGCCTGTAGTCCCAGCTACTCAAGCGGCTGAGACAAGAGGATCGCGCAAAACTCAGGAGTTTAAGGTTACTGTGACCTGTGACACCACAGCACTCTTCCCGGAGCCACAGGGTGAGACTCTGTCTCAAAAAAAAAAAAAAAGGTGCGGTGTGAAGGCTGCTTCACAGGTAGCAGAACCGTGGGGGACCTCAGACAGTGCCCGGAGCTCTCCGCCTCCCCACCGCCCGCCAGCCCCAGGCAGCTCGAGTCCAGCCCACGGCCCCAGCAGCAGCGCCACGGCCGGGTTGACCGCCTACATCGACAACCACATGGAGGATGGGACCTGTCAGGACGCAGCCATCGTGGGCTTCAAGGACTGGCCCTCCGTCTGGGCCACGGTCCCCGGGAAAACCTTCGTCAACACCACGCCAGCTGAGGTTGGCGTTCTGGTTGGCAAAAACCGGTCAAGTTGTTTTTTGAATGAGCTGACACTTGGGGGACAGAAATGTTCTGTGATCCAGGACTCACTGCTGCAGGATGGGGAATTTACCATGGATCTTCGTACCAAGAGCACTGGTGGAGCCCAGACTTTCAATGTCACTGTCACCATGACTGCCAAGACGCTAGTCCTGCTGGTGCGCAAAGAAGGTGTCCATGGCGGTTTGATTAACAAGAAATGTTATGAAATGGCCTCCCACCTGTGGCCTTCCCAGTACTGACCTTGTCTGTCCCTTCCCCTCACCATTCCCCACAGATTGTGCACCCCTCTCCTTCCTGTACACACATACACCATTTTTATTTGGGGGGCCATTACCCCACACCCCTTATTGCTGCCAAACCACATGGGCTGGGGGTGGGGGCTGGATGAACAGCCACCTCCCCCTACCCATACGCCTCCTGTGTGTGGTTGGAAAACTTTTTTGTTTGGAGTTTTTTTGTTTTTTTCGGAATAAAAAAAAAGAAGAAGAATTTCAAATATCCATAATTAAATTATTACCATAGACCAGCTTTCTAGGAACAGAAATTCTGGAACAAAGGATTATGTACAAATTTAAGAGCCACAGTATAGAATTACAAGAAAAATACACAAAATCAGTCTATTTTGTAATCTATGATTTTAGATTATCTATTCTATCGGTCTTCCTGAATTCATCAATCCTCTAGCGATATACCAAGGTATAGTTTCATTTTAAAGGTAGTAGAGAAAGTTCACAGTCAGATATGGTAAACTAGATAATTCAGAACTACCTTCCCAGCAATGACAACTAAAATAATCCATACGGAATATAAAAAGCTTCTTCCTAAAAACATCAAAAACTAATAAATAGCAGGGAATTATTTTGCCAATTATTGCCAAGGGCCTATAGAAATATAGAAGATATAAAAATCATGGCTGATCTGAAGGTAGTGAGTTATCTCACTTGATCGTTCGCAGTCAGTTACAGATTGAACTCCTTATTCTACTCTTACCCTCCCCTTCTTAGTCCAGAGAGGAGAAGTCAACATTTGGGTCAGTTTTGTCAAACACAAGAGGCGGTTAAAAGATGGAGGAGTCTAGGGGCACATAAATTGGAATCTAGGGCTTTCCAAGGCAGAGGTAAGTCTGAAAAAACACCCCATTCAACAATCCTAATTGCTTGCATGTTGCAAGCAAAAGTAAACTGAAAGTAAACTCGCCTTCCCTTTTACTGTAGTCCAGTTTCGGAGGAATCTGGGTGATTCAGCAAAACCTCAAATACTAAAATGGATTACAGTGGTCCTGGATTGTTAATACTCCTATACCTTATATCCTTTCCGAGGACAGATGATGTCATCCTCATCTTAAAATTACTCCAATAAATTTTTCAAATATAATTTCCAACACAATCAAATATAACCAAGCATAAGAAGAGATAAAATAATTAGTGAGGGTGTATAACATGCCCCCTGGGCGAAGGGCTCTACAAACGACTTTACTCTGGAAGCAAGAACAGTGTAATCTAAAAATTTGTACCCTCATATTAATTTGAAATAAAAAATAAATTAAAAAAATAAGAACAAGAGTCATCATAACCAATAGAAAACAGAAGGAGACTCCAAAATACCCAGTTAATGGAACTACCACTCATAGATTAAAAAAAAAATAATAAATAATTATCTTACTATGGTCATAGGGATAAAAACTAAACTTAAAATTTTTGGCAAAAAAAAAATTAAATCATAAAAACGTAAATTAAAGATTCAAGATAACTGAAAAATATAATAACACAAAGTAAGAACTCAAAGGATGAATCTAAACGCAGAGTAGAAGTTAGAAGAGTTCATCCAGAATGGTACACAGATAGACAAATGCATGACAAGTACAAAAGGGAGAGTTGGAGACAAACTGGACACAGTAAGAACTAAACATTAATTAGGATTTCAGAAAGAGAAGAGAGAAGGAAAGGAGCAAAAGCAATATTTGGAGAGAGAATCAATAACACTTGGGTGGTGCCTGTGGCTCAGTGACTTGGGCGCTAGCCCCATATGCCAGAGGTGGTGGGTTTAAACCCAGCCCTGGCCAAAAACTGCACAAAAAAAAAAGAATAACACTTCCAGAACTGATAATGCAAGGACATGATGCAGAAATGACAATGAAAGATATCAATTCAAAGGTTCAACAAGCTCCCAAATCACATGTAGTATAGGGTTAAAATAAATCATACCAGCATGTTTCATTGTAAGACTACAGAAAACCAAAGATAGAGACAAAATCTTAAACATAAGTAAAGGGAAAAAATAGATTGCCTTCAGAGGAATAAACAGACTGACAGTTGATATCTTAAGAGGAACTACAAAGAATACACAATACAGGGCGGCACCTGTGGCTCAGTGTGTAGGGCGCCGGCCCCATATACGGAGGGTGGTGGGTTCAAACCCAAACTGCAACAACAACAAAATGGCCGGGCGTTGTGGCGGGCGCCTGTAGTCCCAGCTGCTGGGGAGGCTGAGGCAGGAGAATCTCTTGGACCCAGGAGTTGGAGGTTGCTGTGAACCGTGTGACGCCACAGCACTCTACTGAGGGCTACAAAAAAACAAAACAAAACAAAAAAAACCACACACAATACATGTGAAATTCTATCTTTAATGTAATGAAAGAAAAGAACTAGGCAGGGCGCAATGGCTCACACCTGTAATCCTAGCACTCTGGGAGACGGAGGTGGGTGGATTGCTTGAGCTCATGAGTTAGAGACCAGCCTCAAAAGGGAGACCCTGTCTCTACTAAAAATAGAAAAACTGGGAGGCACCCATAGCTAAGTGGTTAGGGCACCGGCCACATACACTGAGGCTGGTAGGTTTAAACCTGGCTTGGGGGCGGTGCCTGTGGCTCAAAGGGGTAGGGCGCTGACCCCATGTGCCAGAGGTGGAGGGTTAAAACCCAGCCCCAGCCAAAAACTGCAAACAACAACAACAAAAACCTGGCCTGGGCCAGCTAAAACAACAATGACAACTGCAACAACAATAGCAAAAATAGCTGGGCATTGTGGTGGGTGCCGGTAGTCCCCACTTCTTGGGAGGCCGAGGCAAGATAATCACTTAAGCCCAAGAGTTTGAGGATGCTGTGAGCTGTTATACGACGGCACTCTACCCAGGGCGACAGCTTGAGACTCTGTCTCAAAAGAAAAAAAAAAAAAAGAAAAGAAAATGAGGCAAGAGGATAGCTTGAACCCAAGCTGGAGGTTGCTGTGAGCTATGACATCAAGCACTCTACCCACGGTGACAGCTCAAAACTCTGTCTCAAAAAAAAAAGAAAGAAAAAGAAAAAGAAAGAAAAGAACTAGAAGTGTAGAATTGTACATTTAGTAAAAATACCTTTCAAGAATGAAGGTTAAGCTGGGCATGATGGCTCACACATGTAATCCTAGCACTTGGGAGGTCCAGACGGGTGGATTGCCTGAGCTCGCAGGTTCAAGACCAGCCTGAGCCAAAGCAAGACCTCATCTCTAAAAATACCTGGGCATTGCGGCAGGCACCTGTAGTCCCAGCTACTTGTGTAAGCCCAAGAATTTGAGGTTGTTGTGAGCTATGATGCCACATTACTCTACTGAGGGCGACAAAGTAAGACTCTGTCTCCAAAAAAAAAAAAAAAAAGAAAGAAAAAGAAAAAACAAAGAATGGTGGTTAAATAAACACATTTTTAGGAAAACAACTACGAAAGAATTTGCTTTCAGAAGAACACATTGAAGGAAGAATAGTGCTCTTCAGATAGAGGAAAATGATTCCAGAAGAAAAACTGGAGATACAGGAAGAGATGAAAAGCAAAGAAATATTTAATAGAAGCTGTGTGGGTAATTCTAATGAAACTAAAAGACCACATTAATAATGTCTTGTGGGTTTTAAAAGAAATGTAGAATTAAAATATATCACAGGGGTGGCACCTGTGGCTTAGTGGGTAGGGTGCCGGCCCCATATACTTAGGGTGGCGGGTTCAAACCCGGCCCCGGCCAAACTGCAACAACAACAACAAAAAAAACAAACAAACAAACAAACAAAAAATATATATATATATCACAATGATAGCACAAAAAGTGCGTGTGTGATAAATGAAGTTAAAAGAGTATAAGGTCCTAGCATTACCAGAAGTGGGTAAAATTCCAACTAACATTAGGCTTAATTCTGCCAGGCCAGGAGATCCTCCTGCCCCTCCTTATCACAGGCAGCACCTGAACTCAGGGAAGCCTGAGAACAAATTCACCAGCGTGTTCTGAATCTGATCCCCCTAGGATTTAAGCATACTATCCAGGGGGCTGGGGACTCAGGATTACCTAACCTATTCCACAACCAATGGCACCTGAACTGTTCTGCAGGGGTCTGAGGTCCAGCTGACCCAAATTCCTAGCAACACTGCAGTGGGTACTCACCTGCATGAGATGAAAGGCAATGTACCTCTCCCTCTCTGCATGGAGCAGCTTGCATTCCCAACAGAGAACAGTCAAGCTGCAAAGCCATCTCTTTTTTGCTGAGGAAAGAGGTTCTGCTCTGAAATCATTTATGCAGAGAGCTATCAGAAAGGTGTTTTTTCTGCAGATCTCAGTGACACTGTGATCTGGAGGTAGATTCAGGGTTTGACAGAATTGGGAGTCATAGCCTTAGGATAGGGGTGTGATAGGGAAGTAGACTGCTTTCCTACCATAGACTAGTCAGCTGCCAGAGACAACAGAGAATTCCTCATGGTCAAGTTCAAACATATACCCACTGCCTTCTGCTATAGCTGGCTCTTACCTGCAAGTGTCACCTACTGGCCCTGCACAACCCAATTTAATACATGCTATTAATGCTGGAGAATGAGACAAGCTTCCTGAGGCCTCTGCAATGCTAGTACTGCAGAAGATAATGAGTCTACTCATATGCCCAGGACATCTTTATGACAATGAACATCTGAGAAAGCCACCACATAAAAGCTATCTATAACCAAGAAACACATACAGAGTCTAGGCTCTTGAAAAAATCCAAAATCAAAGCCAAACAACCAAACATAACATATTATATTCACACTCTCAAGGGAGAAAAATAAAATAGCCCTGTCCAGGCCAGTCTCAGCAGCTCACACCTGTAATTGTAGTATGTGGGCAGCTAAGGCAGGAGGATTGCTTGAGGCCAGGAGTTCAAGATCAGCCTGAGCAACCTAGTGAGAGCCTGCCTCTACTAAAACACAAAATTTAGTTAGGCATAGTGGCATACACCTGTAGTCTCAGCTACTTGGGAGGCTGAGGAAGGAGGATTGCTTGAGTCCAGAAGTTTGAAGTTGCAGTGAACTATGATAACACTGTACTCCAGGTAACAGAGCGAGGCCTTGTCAAAAAAAAAATCCCATCCAAGTGAAAGTAAATGCAAAAATAAGAATTGATGGTTTCTCCAGATGAGAAGAAACCAGAATAAGAACTCAGGAAGTATGAAAAATCAGGCTATTTTGACCCCCCTAAAGGATTATAAAAGCTCTCCAGCAATAGCTGCCAACCAAAAGAAAAATTTTTGAAATGACAGAGAAAGAATCCAAAATATGGATTCCAAGTAACCTTAATGAGATCCAGGAGAAAGCTAAAACCAACACAAAGAAACTGAAAAAGATAATTAGGGACATGAACAATAAATTCACTAAAGAGATAGGTGTTTTTAAATGACAGAACTTCCAGAAACAAAAGGCTCATTTAAGGAATTATAAAATGTAGTGTGAAGTTTTAAGAATAGACTAGACAAAAAAAAAAAAAAGAATAGACTAGACCAAGCAGAGGAAAGAATTTCAGAGCTTGAAGATAAGACTTTGGAATTGACCCCCTTCAGGCAAAAACAAATAAAAAACAATTAAAAGGGCAGCGCCTGTGGCTCAAAGGAGTAGGGCACTGGCCCTATATATTGGAGGTAGTGGGTTCAAACCCAGCCCTGGCCAAAAACTGCAAAAAAAAAAAAAAAAACAATTAAAAGAAATGAACGAAGTCTCCAAGTAATATGAGACTAAACAAAACATACAAACCTCCCTCTCCAGAAGGAGAAAAAGAACATGTAAAAAGTGTGGAAAACCTTCTAGAGGGAAAAATTGAGGAAAACATTCCTGGTCTTACTAGAGATTTAGACATCAGATATAAGAAGTACAAAGAACATCTGGGAAGCTCATTGCAAAAAGGATATCACTGGCTTGGTGCCCATAGCTCAGTGGTTAGGGCGCCAGCCACATACACTGGGGCTGGCGGGTTTGAACCCGGCCCAGGTCTGCTAAACAACAATGACAACAACAAAAACAACAACAACAACAACAAAAAAAATAGCCAGGTGTTGTGGTGGGTTATTTGGGCCTGTAGTCCCAGCTACTTGGGAGGCTGAGGCAAGAGAATCACTTAAGCCCAAGAGTTTGAAGTCGCTGGGAGCTGTGACGCCACGGCACTCTACTAAGGGTGACATAGTGAGCCCCTGTCTCAAAAAATAAAAAAATAAAAAATGATATCGCTGTTGCAGGTAGTCATGAGACTAGCCAAATTCAACCTGAAAGACAAAAATCCTAGGAGCAGTGAGATAAAGGCATCAAATAATTTATAAAGAGAAACCTGTCAAACTAGCAGCAGACTTCTCAACAGAAATTAAACAAACCAGAAGGCACTGAGGTCCTATCTTCAGTGTTCTGAAACAGAATAACTGTCAACCAAGAACTTAGTATCCTGCAAAAATAAGTTTCATGCATGAAGGGGAAATAAAGTCTTTCTTAGACAAATAAACAGCCCTGGCCAGAAACTGCAAAAAAAAAAAAAAAAAAAAAAAAATCTTGAACAGATCAATACTGGGTAAGAAGATTGAACTGGTGCTATACACAGAAAACATTGTGAATCATCAGAGAAGTGACCAGAGTCACCCAAAGCAGAGGGGAAATAAGCAGAGTGATCCATTCAAGAGATCAGAAGGTATAGGGAGAGGGTAAAGCTCTCAGACTTGGGGAAGGGTTGGGAAAGAGATCCCTCAGACTCCACGCTCCCCCAGTGTGAAATCCAAACTGTGAGGGAACTCCTCCACCACAACAGGCCTCTGAACTGATCAGGGAGCTGCTTTCAGCACTGCACCCCAGAGCAGGCGCAATGGAGTTCCTCTAAACTCTGGCCTCAGGTTACTGCAACAGATGCCAATCTAGACTCTCAGTCCCTCAGTGCCTGGTCTGCAGGGGAGTCAGCACCGCAGTGGCCACTTCTCTATTACCCTTCCAGGCCAAGGAGGTAGAAGGGAAGGAGGGCACTCTCATGTGCACTGACAGGGTGCTGTGCATCACCCCAACCCTCCCCATAGCTGCCTCCTCGGAATCCCAGCAGAGCACCTAACACATTGCAATTGTCCTTGCTGGTTTCCTTAACTCATGCCGGAATCTTTGTAAACAGTCTCTTATCAAAGTTACCTCAAATTTCCCAGTTTGCACCATCCTATTCCTGCCAGGACTCTGACTAATGCCAGGCCTGAAATTTAATGTATTTCTGGCCAGGTGTGGTGGCTCATGCCTGTAATCCTAGCACTCTAGGAGGCTGAGGCGGGTGGATTGCTTGAGCTCAAGAATTCAAGACCAGTCTGAGCAAAAGCAAGACCCTGTCTCTACTAAAATAGAAAAACTGATGCAAGAGGATAGCTTGAGCCTAGGAGTTGGAGGTTGCTGTGAGCTATGATGCCATGACACTCTACCCAGGGCAACAGCTTGAGACTCTGTCTCAAAACAAACAAACAACAACAACAAAAAAAACAACAAGAAAAGAAAGAAAAGAAATTTAATGTATTTCCATCAGCCAAAAATCTTATAATTGGGAATGTCTTGAATATACAAGCACTTCTGAATTTCCGTAAGTGAATCAGCAACACAGAAGACAGCTGCTGGTGATGTGGTCACACTGCGATGAGAACATTTGGGCAGGGCAATTAATACTCCCAAAGACATCTTCTTTCAGGACAAATACTCTCCCCCACGACCCTCAGCAGCTCCTCAGTGGCTACAGCATCGATGCATCAACAAAATGTTCATTCAAAGAGATACATTTTTTTGTCAAAAAAAGAGTCTTTGTCCCTCAAATTTCTACACTCTGATCACTGTGCTGTGAGCCCGCATCTTTCTCATGAAGAAGACAAAATAAAAGCGGAACCAGCAGCACGGTGCCTTGGAGGGAGTCCAAGTTAGGAACACGACGGAAAAGGGGAGCAGCTGCAGCCGAGTGAGGCGAGCGCGCATCTGCTCCGGCCCAGGGCTCGCGCGCGCGTCGCTGCTCTTGGGTCTTCAGCAGCTTCACGTCCGAGACCAGATCAGCGCAGATCCGGCCCTGCGTGGGCCGGGGGCCCCGAGATGCCTGCGGCCTGTGGAGAGGGACGCTCAGCCAGGGTCGCTCCCCCGGCTCACGTGGTTCAGCCAGAAGGCGACAGCTCAGGGACGGTGGCGGAAGCGGTGAACGTCAAACCTCCTGGCGCGCCACCGAGGACAGCACCTGGCACTGCTGGCCGGGCTGCGGGCAGCTACGCCTGTCTCTGGGGGAGATGGTCTTCACCTGCACGCTCCTGGCGGGGGCGAGGACCGTGAAGTGGGCTGGGGGAATGGGGCGACAGCAACCCGATGGTGCCCTGTCCCACGGAGTGCGCTTGAGCGCCGGCCGCAGCGCCTGGAGACTCTGAGCTCGGGCCCCGCACAGGCATTCAAAAGCTCCTAGCGCCCATTCCAGCCCAGCCCCGAAAACAGAGATTTACGATACAAAGGCCAGCCCCAACCTGGAGCGGTGGAGGAAATTCCACTCTTGGACCCTGAGATTTTCGGGAGAAGGGTAGCCCAGGGAAGTGCGAGAGGAAGCTTCACCCTCTGCCTCCCAACTATGCATCCCAAAGAAGGGCGCTTTTCAAAGCAGTGGCAAATTGACACCCAGCACCCTGGGGGTCTCTTGGTAAAGCTGGCCTTCCCAGGGGTCTGACATCGCCCCATCAGAGCCAGGTCCTGCCACCCTCCCCAGAGCACAGCCTGGGTCCTAACCCAGCCCTACCTCATGTGACTTCATTATCTAGGTGCCCTTCCCGACTCGCACCCCCAAACTCACTCTTCATCTTCTCAACAGTCTCACCCCATCCCTGCTTTCTTACCCACTTGGAGTCCACCAGAGGAGTGACCCCTGCTCCCCATTTGGAGAAACATCCACTTGGAAAACCCCCAGTGCCCCATGGCATGGCTGACATCAGGGAAGAGGTCATTTGCCCCTGACAGGTGAAGGTATAAAGGGATTTGTGCTTCACTCCCAGGGCTGGCACCGAGAGCTGCAGATACCCTGAGAAGCGGGTAGGAGTGCAGGGAGCGGCCCTTACTCCTGCTCAGAGTGGGTGTTGACTCACGCTAAGGGAGCCTCCTCCTTCCTGCTCAGCTCTGGGTCTGGAGAGTGTTTCGAGGGAAAGAGAGGGAACATAAAAGGGACCCAGGGAACAGGGAGTGTCACCAGACTTGCAGATCCCTGCAGAGTTCTCATCGGGTTACCTCTCTGCTCCCACTCTGTGAGAGGAGTATGTGCTTAATTTCTTTTTGCCTTGACCTGTAGTCCCGGGGCTACCAGAATAGTCCTCTTGGGAAGTGCTCTTAAGGGTCTAAGTTTTGTCATTAATGGCCTGAGTGAAAATGTGCCGAAGGCAGCTTTTCTTTTTGGTAAAAAAGAAAAACAACTCTGTCTCACTATGTCTCTCTGGGTAGAGTGCTCTGGCTTCGTAGCTCACAGCAACCTTGAATTCTTGGGCTCAAGAAGTAGCTGAGACTACAGGCTCACCAGTACACACGGCTATATTTATGTATTTTTTTTTTTTTTTTTTTTTAGAGATAGAGTCTTACTTTGTTGCCCTTGGTAGAGTGCTATGGCATCACAGCTCACAGCAACCTCCAGCTCCTGGGCTTAGGCGATTTACCTGCCTCAGCCTCCCAAGTAGCTGGGACCACAGGCACCCACTACAACACCCAGCTACTTTTTTGTTGCAGTTTGGCCAGGGCCAGGTTTGAACCTGTCACCCTTGATATATGGGGCCAGCACCCTACTCACTGAGCCACAGGCGCTGCCCATACCCGGTTATTTTTAGAGACAGGGTCTCACTCTTGTTCAAGCTGGTCTTGAACTCCTGAGCTCAAGCAATCCACCCACCTTGGCTGCTTTTCTTGAATATGGTCGTTGTCACCATGTTCTTTCCATCCTTGCATGGCCACTTAAAAAAGGACCTCACAGGTTTAAGACCAGCCTGAGCAACAGTGAGACTCTGTCTTTAAAAATAGCCAGGCGTAGTGGTGAGCCTATAGTCCCAGCTACTTGGGAGGCTGAGGCAAGAGTATCATTTGAGCCCAAGAATTCAAGGTTGCTGTGAGCTATGATGCCAGGGTACTCTACACATGTCTCAAAAAAAAAAAAAAAAAAAGAAAAGAAAAGAAAAGAAAAAGAAAAAAGAAAAAAACAGACCTCACAATCTTACCACTAAACCCATGGTCCTCAAACATGGGATATTCGGTTATGATTAGAGATACATTTGTTGTCACTACTGGGGAAGGGGTGCTCTATGAATATCTAATGAATAGAAGCCATGGATACTACTAAGCATTCCACAAGGCACAAGACAGCCCCCACAGCACAGAATTATCCAGCCCCACATATGAATAGTGCTAAGGTTGAGCATCCTAAATTAGACCAACTGCTAATACATGGCAGCTCCACAATCTGCACACAGGTCTCCCTCATCATACACCTGCTGGTTGCCTCCACCCCCAGGGTGTTCCTCCACCCCTATCTCACTTCTTTCCAGCCAGAAAAGGACACACAATCTCAGTTGCCAGTTGCCAGAAATCAGACATGAGGTAACCTGTCCAAAATCATGCAGCCCATAAGTAACAGAGCCTGGATTCAAACCCAGGTACCAAGATGGGGAAACAGGAGTAGGTATATTTTGGCTGTTAAGATGCTACATTGTGGGCTTGGTGCCTGTAGCACAGTGGTTACAGTGCCAGCCACCTACACTGAGGGCAGCGGGTTCAAACCCAGCTGGAGCCAGCTTAAACGACAATGACAACTGCAACAAAAAATAGCTGGGTGTTGTGGCAGGCACCTGTAGTCCCAGCTACTTGGGAGGCTGAGGCAGGAGAATCACTTAAGCCCAAGAGTTTGAGGTTGCTGTGAGCTGTGACACCATGGCACTTTACCACGGGCAACGTAGTGAGACTCTGTCTCAAAAAAAAAAGAAAGAAAGAAAAAGAAAAAGAAAGAAAGAAAAAATACTGTGGCTCAGTGCCCATAGCTCAGTGAGTAGGGAGCTGGCCTCATACACCGAGGGTGGCGGGTTTGAGCCTGGCCTGTACCTGCTAAACAATAATGACAACTGCAACAAAAAAACAGC